>PVJH01007232.1:0-94602 GCA_004026705.1 Nesogale talazaci
GGCAGGTCCCTGGCTGGACACACCCTCCACAGAGTGGGAGCCGAGCCTCCTCCCAGTGCCCGCCTGGCCGTCTGCCCAGAGACTGCGACCCCCACCCCAAGGCAAAGGTGGCCCCGGGGCCTGGGCAGGTCCCAGCTGTGGTTCTCCAGCTGTCCAGCAGAGGGCGGCCCATGCCAGTGCACCTCCACCTTGGACCGTGGTGGTGGTTTCTGTCCAACTTAATTTATCCAGAGTTTTACACGTTTCTGCTGAATTCCTCAAGACCTTCCTGGGGACCGGGCAACAAGGCCTGGTGCCCCCACTCTGAGTCTTTTTGTTTTGTTTTGTTTGGGGGGGGGCATCACTGCCTCTGGTGGTCGTGGGCGCTACCCAGTACTGCTCCTAAGAGGCGCCGCTGGATTTGAACCGCCAAGCCCTCGGACCGCAGTCCCGCACTTCAAACCACTTACGCCACCGGGGCTCAGCCTCCCCCTCTGAGTCTTGACGAGCACTGCTGCTGCTTCTTAGTGGGGACCACAGCCTGGGTGGTTGGGTCCCAGAGCCCTGTGCAGGGGCTTCAAGAGGTCGGTCAATACTGGGGAGCACCTGGCCTCTCCGCCCGCCCTCCTGCTCCTTCCAGAAGGTTCTTTGGAGAAACGGCCATCAGGGGCAGTTGCACGTGGGGTTTCTGTGAGGCCCCAGGACTGGACATCGGAGGGAGGGGGGCGGTCTCCACTGTACCCTTCAGGTCTCTTGCTCTGGGGAAGGTGGGCCCTCGGCAATGTGCGCTCATGTTTCCCAAACTAGTGTCCTCACTGCCCCCACCCAGATACCGCCCTGTCCCCGCCTTCACCCTGCTGGCCACACCCTGTCCACTTCTCCCGTAGCCCTTCCTGGCAGCAGCTTGCCGACAGCCGCCGGCCTGCTTAGAATTGGGATGCAAGCAACCTTTTGGGATACTTGAATATTTTTATGTTTTCTACATAGAGTCTAGTTTTCTTCCGAACAGATTCAGATTTCTAATACAATATTAGAATGTACACGCCGGGCATCCCAGGTCCCCGGACAGCGTCTCTGTCTTCCTCTGAGCACCAGCTCACTTGTCTGAAGTTTCTGGAACATTCCAAAGAGAAGCAGGTTGAGATAGGGGCTGTGGCAGGGCTTGGCACCCTAGATGGGAGACCTGGGGGTCCCCAGGGCAGCCGGCAGGGAGAGGCCCCAGGAGGGACCACACTGTGTAGTAAGACACGGGTGAGACGTCAGGAAGAAGGATGGGCAGAGTGTGTGAGGAGGCATTGACGTCAGGGGACCAGCTTATTCGGGGTGGCAGGTGACGGCTCAGCCCAGGACAGCCCCTGTGACCCTGTCTGGAGTCCAAAAAGAGCAGTTGGGATGCCAGGGGGCTCCCCAGAGACCGATCAGCAGCCTCTGTGTCCATCAACCTGTCCCCCACCCCAAGCCACTTTGTAATGTTCTGGAAGCTTCCACAGCCAGGAAGGGGACTGTGTGGCGTCTGGAGCCTGGTGGCACGTGTGGGTTCAGCACGGCACTGCTAACCACAGGGTCAGCAGTTCAAACACCCCAGCCACTCCAAGGGGGAGAAGCTGAGGCTGTCTGCCTCTCCCCCCCCCCCCCCCCATCATGACACCCTGTAGGGCAGGTCTACTCTGCTCGAAAGGGTCCCCTGAGTTGGACTCAGAATGAGACTGGGTTTGGGTTTTTTCTCCAAAGGAAGGCAGACACTGGTGTTGGTGCCCGTGGCCATCCCCAGGCCTATGTCTCTTGTGTCCTGTCCGCCCCGCCCCACCCCTCCCCATGCCCCCCATCCTTCCTGGCCGGCATGCCCCAGGCCTGGGGCCCAGTCCCCGTTGCTCCTGTCTCCCGCAGGATCTCACGATGTGCACCCGTCGCAGTGAAACTGGAGCTCGAGGTGGAGCGCCGTGCCAAGCATCCCTCCCTCCCCCGCCCGCCCGTCTCCGCTGTATTTATTTATAACGTCGGACAACAGTGCGCCCGGCAGGCGCGGCACTCTCTGGACAGCGCCCTCTGCAGAGACCCTGTGATCCGCCGGGACGGTCCCCGGGCTGTCTGCGTGGGACCGTGTTCCCGCCACCTCTGAGCGGGAAGCCCAGGCCGGCTGTGTATCTCACGCACACAGCCCCAGAGGCCAGGTTTCTGCTCTTGAGCTCAGCCTCCTGGGCGCCCCCGCCAGGAGAGATGGGACTACTGCCAGCTCAGAAACCACCATCATTAAAGTCACCTGACTACTTGCCTCCGTGGTTGTTGCTTTTGGGAGAGCTGGGGGTGGGCGGCTCTGGACGGGCTGCAGAGGGAGAAGGGGCACGGGAGCCAGGACTAGTGGGGTCTGGAGGTCCCTGGGGGACCCCCGCCAGGCTGCTTGAGGGGACACAGTTCCGGTAACCACCGCCTGTGGGCCAGTCTGGGCTAGGCCGGAAGCGAGCTGGCCTTGGTTGTCACTGACCAGGGACGCACCCTGACCCTCACCTCCACTGGCCTGCTCTGGGGGTAGGGACAGACCTGGGACACAGCTTCGTCAGGTGGCAGAAGGCAAGTTGCGCCCAGCCATCCCTGACTCCAAGACAGACCAGTCCACAAAAGGCCTGGGGCTGCCTTCTGCTGCCCGGCCTGCTGGTCAGTCCAAGTTAACTTAGAGGACCTCCTGCCCGCACCCTAAGTGTGGACGTGTCAGCTTGTCCCCACACCCTCCGCCAGGGGTGTCACCTCTGCTGCTTCACTGGAGGGTGGAGGGGGCCTGGGAATGTCCAGAGGGAGGTGGGATCCTTAGATTCCTAACATCAGGGCTGCTGGCCTCACTGACAAATGCCAGGGAGGATGGGACTGCCCTCAGCCAGCTCAGGCCCCCTGCCTCCTTGGTCCTGTGTAGAAACCTTGTAAAAAAAAACACACACACACATACACACACAACACACTTTGGTATATTCTACTCCAATCTCTTAACACCGACTCAGCAGACCCAAAGGAGTGTCTGAGACTGTAACTCCACAGAAGCAGAAAACCTCGTCTTTCTCCTGAACAGCAGGGGGCGGTTTCTAACTGCCGACCTTGACCTTGCAGTGGACAGCCTGTTGTGTAACCACCAGGGCTCCTGGGGGTGGGGACCCCCCTGCCGCCAGCTGAGCCTCACTCACGGAGGAATGCCCCATAGGGTGTCTGCGGCTCTCCCTCTTCATGACAACAGACGGCCTCCTCATGCTCCCGCCGCCGAGAATGCCTGGTGCCTTTGAGCCACCGACCTTGAGGTGAGCAGCCCGACCCAGAACAGAAGGCACCACCGGTTTTCCTTCCGCTGCTGACAAGGGGGTTGGCTGTCAGAGTTCTGGAACATTCTGCAGCGTCCTGCCAGTGGTCACTTGAATCCACAGCAGATCCCAAGAGCCCTCAGAGTCTTGGTGCCTTGACTTGGTAGATGGGGAAACTGAGGCACGTGGAGTGCCCCGTGCAGCCCCCAGCGTCCATGGTTGGTCAGGAGCAGAAGTAGGAGCTGTGGCCTGAGGGAGCCCAAGACAGGCGTCTCTTTCTCCCTCCCTCTCCCTTGCCCAGAGCAGTCACAGGGTGAACAGTGGGTAGATAACCAGCCTGGGAAGATAAACATGGAACACGGGGAACACCTGAGCCCAGATGTTCACCTGGAGTGGCCACCCTGGCCGAAGAAGCAGGCTGTGGAGGGAGCTTGGGCAGTCAGTGGCCAAGCTTAGCCTCTCCAACCCTCCAGCTGCACCAAGGCCAGCCCGGGTGGGTGGGCAGGCCCCACAAGGCACGTGCCCATGGCATCTCCAAAGTAGCCACATCCGGAGAGACTGTTGCTGTGGGGGCTCTCAGCCCCTATGGCTCAGCCGGACACCCACTAGTTGAGGAGCCTCCAGGCCCACAGTCCCTCTATTCCTCCCTGGGCAGCCGGTCCTTCAGAGTCAATGGTCACTTTGTCACCATTCTGGAGCCCAGCACAGCCCCCAGGGAGCATGCTGACGGCTGACGGAGGGGCAGCTTTGAGTCCACCAGAGGCTGCTCAGAAGAACGGCCTGGCGGTCTGAAAAGTCGGCCGCCAGCACCTGCCCCCCCGCCCCCGGGGCCCAGTTCTGCTCAGTCTGCAGTGGGACAGGGGCCTGTCCACCTCCCTGCTCACCCGCCCGTTGGATATCTTGGGAATACAAAAGTACCTTGGCCCTTGGCTCCGCGCAAAAAAGAATTTAAGCAGAAACCTGGTGTGTGATCCAAATGACTTTTATGAAGGTTAAAGAAGTTTCAGGTGTACATCGGCACCCAGGAGATCCCTCACTTCCATCTGCCAGCCAGGAAAACTGCTTGAGAGAGAGATACGGTCGTCTCTGGGCCACATTCTAGTGTCCTACATTGTAGGGCAGCCACATGGTAACACCTTCTTTCGAAGGTGCAATGGAGAGGGAGGACTGCCTTGGGATGACGGTGCGGGGGATGGAAAGAGGGGCAGGCTTGGACTCCAGGAGAGTAGCTTGGTCTGGGAAGAAGAGCAGCGGCCAGCACACGCCTTGGAGGCCAGGCAGGACAGATGGTCAGGAGAGACCGGGCCCGGAAGAGGGACAGCGTGCTTGATAAAGGACAGCGGGAAAGAGGAAGTGGCTTCACGAGATGGACAGGTGGGCACAGAGACTGCGACCTAACGGCTTTGAGGACAGTGCAGTACCGGCAGTGCATTGTGTGGTGCATGGAGTCACGATGCATGGATGGCCCTGGAGCCTTGCTGTGTGCTGAGCGCAGCGAGGCAGCATGCAGCCAGGGGGGCCCTGTGACGTCATCCCCGGGATGCACTCGGCTGCGTCCTGGGCTGTCACCAAGTGGTCAGCCGACCCACCCGCCTCCCTGCTGGGGATGGAGGAAGTTGTCTGCTCCCATGATGATTGACAGCTCAGTTCCGCTCGGTCCCCGAGGGTCTGCGTGAGCCCGCATTGCGTGGAGAACAGGGGGCTTATGGTTGCTGATCTCGCTGTTTGCAGGGCGAGCTCTTGCCTCCCACGGCAAGACTGAGGGCAGAGAATTCTCCGGTGAGGGCCACCGGCCCTCCTCTGGCTGCCTTCCTCTAGCTTCCTCAGTTTCCCTGGGGATGCCATGAGAGCTCTGAGGCCCACTGTGGGGTGTGGGAAGGAAAAACACATTTCCAGCATTCCAGCCCTCTAGTCCCGCCTCTCTGAGCAGCCTGCCAGGCCATGGCCAGGGTGGGCAGGATAGCCGGAGCAGCAGATGGCCCCTCTCTAGAGACACAGCCTACTTCAGCCAACAGTCACATGTCCCTGGGGACCCGTGGCAAGAATCCCAAACTCCTGTTGTTGGGGGGCTAAGGAGGGGTCTGTGTTTTCCCACAAGAATCAGCATCTGCAGCTGTGTGTGAGGGGGTCGGGGGGGAATGGCCGGGGTCGCCGTGACAGCGGTGGTGGCTCCATGGAGGGCATGGACTACCGTGTGCAGCCCATCTGGGCATGGCAGCTCAGCGGGCACGGGCTGGGCCACACCCACTGGGTCACTTCAGGGAGCCCTGACCAGGCCCCCAGGCAGCTGCGGGAGATCAGGCCGCCCGTTTGAAGCCGGCACGTTGGCATCCGACAGCCTGCAGGGGTCACGGAGGTTTGAGCGCCGGCTGCTCGCCTCAAGGTCAGCAGTTTGAACCCACCAGCTGCTCCTCACCCTGAGGAGACTGTGTGCAGCAGATGTACCCGCTACAATGTGTCGTTCAATCCCTCGACGCCTACTCCTGTAGCCATTTATTGGAGACCCAAGCAAGACAAAATCCTTCCGTCTTTTCGGCTTTTTAGCGTGATGTTGTCCACGGGGTCAGTTGTGAGGATTCGGGTCTCCTTGATGTGGATGTGTTCCACACTGAAGGCCGCAATCCTTGGTCTTCATCAGCAAGTGTCTTAAGTTCCCCTCACTTTCAGCAAGCAAGGCTGTGCCATCTGTTTAGGGATGGATAGAGGTTCCTTCACTGCAGTTGTTAGGTATAAGATATGTTTTGGGGCTGAGCCCCGGGGGCGTAGTGGTTGTGCGCGGGACTGCGGCCCACTGGGACGGAGGTTCAATTCCAGCAGTAGGGCTGGGCCTCCTACTCCCACCACCAGAGAGCAGTGATGGCCCCCCCCCCAAAAAAAACTAAAAACAAACAAACGGGACATCATGAAGGCACAGGGATTCATCATAAAAACAATATACCAGTGTAGATTGTGAAATATGTATCTCTCGTGACAGGTAAATGAAATGTCGTCGTGAAGCAGGATGTCACATGAGTAAAACGGTCCTCCCACTGGGGGCTCATATGTGGGTATATCTGCAGGTGGGCGGACCTGCCTGGAGGTGGATAGAGGAGCGGTGTTCATGGGAAATATGTGTTTTCTGATGGCCTTAGGCGACGCTGTGACAGGGTCATTCCCAGAGGGGTGTGAACCGCAGGCTGAGAACCGCTGTGCTCGCGTGCTCCCTCTCAAAGTAGTGACTACCTGGTGCCAATGAAGAAAGACAGAGTTTGCTAGAGCGGACGATTCTGCTCCCTAGGGGACAGCACTGGAACCATCCAGGGGGACCTGCAATCCCCCAGGAAGCGGGCCGGCAACTCAGAAACGATTTCCAGAGAAAGCGCCCATCTCGTCCCTCACAACAATTCGCAAATTATTCAAGAGCCATAGCGATGTTTTTATAAGCAGACGAAACCACCGTTTACCCGGATGATATCTTTTAAATGAAACCCGTGATTGCTTCATTTCCATTTACAATTTTATTTCAGAGTCACTGTGAACGCACCCACAGCAGCTGCCTATGGCTCTTGAGCTGAAGTTTGCCGACATCTGTGCTAGAGGCTTAACCAGAGTTTTTAATTGCCGGGGGCGGGGCACTACGTCACTCCGCTTCTGGACAAGGAGGACCAGGCCTAAAAATCTTGGGAAGCTATGGTCCGGTTCTTCTGTCTCAGGGTAGGGAGGCTGCAGCTGTACACTGGGTCTGTGTGAACATTGGTTTCCACAGAATCTTCTAGTTTCTTGTTTCTTCCATGCTTTGGATAGGGAGGGGTCAGCAGGATCCGTCCGAACTGCTGAATGAAAACTGATCTGCTCAGTACCTCAGCACCTTGTTCACAATCAAGAGTTGAGGGCTGAGCCATGGTGGTAGTTCCCACGACCATCAGAGGGCAGTGATGTCCACCCCCATCCAAAAAAAAGAACCTACCATCAAGAGTTGAAAGACAAGGAAGAGTCCTTTTGGCCACGTCCAACAATGTAAGAGACTTGACTCCGTTTTATTTATTTATTTATTTTGTGACATCACTGCCCTGGTGGGAGTAGAAAGCCCAGCCTTGCTCCTGGAGAGCTGCTGCTGGATTTGAACTGTCAACCCTGTGGGCCGTAGTCCCGCACACAACCACTAGGCCACCGGGGCTCAGCCTTGACTCCTTTTTAAAAAAAGCAATTGTATTGGCATTGACTTCATGATGCCGCTGGAGAAGCGTCTCATGCTTGCTAAAGTCCAGGGGCAGCAGAACAGAAGGAGCTGGATGGGGACCCTGTGACAGTCATGTAGTCCTGTGTCAATTTCAGCATAGCCAATGAGACCTCTGTGTGGGCATGGCGTTCTCCTGAGAATTCTGGGAAATCGGCCGTATTTCCCCCTTAGAGGTGAGAGACTCATGGCTCAGTCCTTGGCGTACATTGCAGCTGACAAGACACATGGCAGCACGCTGATACTGGAGGAGCCCAGGAGACCCCGGCCTGCGCTGAGATGCTTCTACTGCCACTGGATACTGCTGATAGACCCTGGGCCCTGGAAACAAGCAGCCATGGGGAGAGACCTGCCAGCGCCGGGACTCAGCACCCACTGCTCTGTGACTTTGTGAGTCGGAAGGAAACTTTATAGACTAATATCAGGCATATGGGCTAATATTGGACTTATGACTTTGAATTGAACTGGACTGGGATGCTTTCTCAATGTCCCATTCCTCTTGTCTATAAACCATTCCCCTGTATCCATATGCAAGTCTATGTATTTGTTTCTCTAGTCTACCCGGACTAACACACCTTAGAACCACAGGCGCCCAAAGAGCAGACGTGAGTTACAGACGAGGAACAGGGAACTACACTTGCAAAACAGAAGCAAAAATGGATCCTGTCCTGTTGGGGAGAGTTGTCCATCTGTCGAATACACATGCTCAGTTTTCTACCAAAACACATGAACAATAGACAACAGGGATGCTATTGCCACGAACCTGAGACGCACGCAAGTGGCCAAAGAGCCCGAGAGCCCCACAGAACAGGCCCAGAGAACCCAGGGGCTGCGCTTCAGTAACAGGGGCTTCCCCTGATGGCACCCTCCCTCTGCCTGCACTGTACTTCACCCTTCACCGGCAGGAGCTGTGAAAGTTCCAGACACGCACCTGGATTTGCATGAAGAAGGCTGAGGCAGTGACATCATCTCTTGTCAACTTGCAAAGCGGGGCGTCTAGCCCGTCCGTCAGGTCTCACCCTGATGACCTCATCTGGAGGCGCTAAGGAGATGCATAGCTCATTGGGGGCCTGATTCACACTCCCTGCTCTGCATTCCCGTGCGCATGTCCCAGGGTGCGATGCTGACGGCAGCCAGAGCGTTTGGAGCTGAAGGAGCCTGCTGGTGTTGAGCATCATCCACCGTCACTGGATCCACAAGGCTTTCCACCCTCTGGCCTGCCACCTTCCTGTGCTCGGCGCCATTGCGTGTGTTGTGTGAGTCTCAACAGGGATTTACAGACTGGTAACCTCTGGCCTGAACATGTGGCATAATCTTGGATTTATGGACTTAATCTGGACTGAACTGGGTTGTTTTCTTTCTGTTTTACTAGATAGTATTAACTTAATAGAGTTATGTCCTAAGTTTTGTCAGCAAAATTCAGAAATTCAGGGGCTGAGCCCCGGTGGCGTAGTGGTTGTGCGCAGGACTGCGGCCCACTGGGTTGGAGGTTCAAATCCAGCAGCAAGGCTGGGCCTTCCTACTCCCACCACCGAAGAGCAGTGATGCCCAAAAAAACAAAACAAACAAACAAACAAACAAACAAATATTTAGAAATTCAAGTTTAAGACATGTTTGCCATGTAGAGATGCAATTTGGCATACTTTTAATACAACATTAACTTGTGCAATAGTTTAATGTAGACAAATATTCCAAATGTACAAAAATCTTGGTGATATTAATATTTATCCAATGCGAAATTTAAAAATTATGTGTGAAGTGGATTTCAGTTCCCATCATTGGCTAGGTGGGACACAGTGCTTAATTTTATTGCATATATGTTAACATGCAAGCTATGAATGGCATGATGACGACACAAAATTCAATATCTAATTTTCCTGCAAAAATTTTTTTGGGTTGTTTTCTTTTTTGGGGGGGGGGCATCACTGCCCTCTGGTGAGGAACCTGGGAGGGACCGTGAGCCTGGACGACCTGCGAACCGATGGATCTGCCTCGGATGGCGTACAGTCAGAACGCTACGCGCAGGCAGGGATGGTGAGACTGCGCCCTCCGTCCTTGGGACATGAGCTTTCAGGAGAGACCAGTCCCTGGAGAAGCGCATCCTGCTTGGTCAAGTGAAGGGGCAGAGAACAAGAGGGAGGTCCTCGACAAGACGGATGGACACCCTGGCTGCTAAGAACCATTGTGAGGACGGCACCAAACCAGGCGGTGTCTTGTTTGGCTGGGCATGGAGGTGGCTAAGAGTCGGCACTGACACAAAGGTGACTAACAGCAGACAGCTCATCGTGAGCCCAGGGAGCGGCTGGTGGGTTTGAACCACCAACCTGCCATGAGGAGCCCACTGCTCGGTCTCTAGTGCCTTCTGTGCTCGTTGGGCCTGGCCAGATGGCCATGAATAGGAGACTGCATAAGACCACGGCACCATAGAGTGGTCTGAGTGTCCTAACTCCACCCCAGCCCCAAATAAACTTCTTGTATATGACTTGTGGATTCCTCCTCATCCGTGCAGGATTAGAATCCTTCCAAAATCGTTTTATTTTGAATTTTTATTTATTTTAATTTTTTAATTTTTATTTTTTAGGCATCACTGCCCTCAGGTGGTGGGAGTAGGAGGTTCAGCCTTTGCTCATGTGAGCTGGAATTGAACCTCCATCCCAGCGGGCTGCAGTCCCGCGCACAACCACTACACCACCAGGGCTCAGTTTATTTTGAATTTTTAATGCGTCCTTTACAATTGCTTCGACTCTTATATTACATCAACCCCCCCTCCTTTTTTTACCTTCTCACATCACTGCCCTGGTGGGAGTAGGAAGCCCAGGCTTGCTCCTGGAGAGCTGCTGCTGGATTTGAACTGTCAACCCTGTGGGCCGCAGCCCCGCACACAACCACTGTGCCACCAGGGCTCAGCTCATCAAGCCCTTATTTTATTTTATTTATTTTTTTGTTTTTGGGCGTCACTGCTCTCCGGTGGTGGGAGTAGGAGGCCCAGCCTCACTGCTGGAATTGAACCTCTGTCCCAGTGGGCCGCAGTCCTGAGCACAACCACTAAGCCACCGGGGCTCAGCCCCTCATCAAGCCCTTATTATTAAGGCAAGTCAGAGATGAATTTAGTAAGATATATGGATTTTGAATTAACCTCGCGTCCTCATGAACATTTCCCCTGTAATCACAACCAATCTAGTAATTTGCTCAGACATCTTAAAAACAGAAGTAGCATGAAGATAAATTTCAACTTAGATAAGGAGGCATTTCAAATCAATGAGAACCGAATGAAAAATGATGCTCTTCTTAGGTCTATGTCCGTGAGGCCCATAATACCGAGGCAATCTGGTCTTCTTGGTATAGTTATTTTTATATTATCAAGGGTAAGAAAGCACTTGGTGATACAGAGTATCCCCGGTGGCACCGTCAGATGAGCATTGGACTGCTGATGGCCAGGTAGGTGGTTCAAATCCATGAGCTAGTCCACAGGAGGAAGTTCAGGCTATCTTCTCCCATAAAGAGCTACAGTCTCAGAAACCCTGGGAGTTGGGATTGACTCCATGGCAGTGGGGTTTGGGTGGGTTATTTCTATGCAAACACCTCTTGTCTTGAGGAGCCCTGGTGGCACAGGGGTTACGAGTCAGCAAGGTCAGCAGTTCGAGATCACCAGCAACTCTGTTCATTTGGGCAGCAGAACCAATGGTGATTTAAATGAAGTCCGGGCAGAAGGACTCTTTCTTAAGTGGAGCAAGTGGAGCAGAGGACTTCCATTAAAATCCCCGATCAAGAGGAGGGAATTGCAGAGAAGACATTGGTAATGTAGCCTGTCAACCAAAATGCAGTGATTAAATAGAAGTCAGGTCTTGCTGAATTAGCGGTGTAGCGGTTCTGTGGTGGGTTGCTAACCACAAGGTCAGCGGTTCCAGCTCACCAGCTGCATGGAGGCAGAAAGAGGAGGCTCTCTATTCCTACAAAGAGTTACAGTCTCAGAAAACCACAGGGACAGTTCAACTCTGTCCTATTGGGTCACTATGACTTGGAGTTAACTGGAGGGTGGTGAGTTTAATTTTTCAAGATAAAGAAAAAATTTTTATCCACTAGCCTGCCTGAGAATCCATAGTTATGTCCCTGAGAAGTTCCTGTTGTTTGGCTCTGCTAATTGCCAGAAGTCCTACATAGCTAAAGGAATGTTTTCTCTCTCGTCAAGCCAGGATGTGGAAAGAATACACTCCAAGAAAGAGGGTTTTAAGACAGAGGCATTGGTGCAAAATGGCTTTAAGGAGTAGTCTTTACCCTATAAGGGTGTTGAGACAAATTTCCAAGAAAAACCCTAGAACTGCTGACTTTTTATCTAAAGTTTCCTAAGCCAAGAGGAGTTCACTTAAATAAGTCATGTCCAAAGCGAGACGGTTGGGGCTAATTCTTTTGTTGTTGCTGAAATTAATGGAAATAAATTTACTCTTCATTTTCCCGAGCCCCCAAAGAGCAAATGACACGTTAGAGGGTTGGCAATGAGCACAGCTTCAGAGCTGAATACAGCATATAACATATATTGAACACAGTGCAAGACCTTGAACAAAGCACTTTATACATACCACTTCAATGAGTTCTCATGATAAATGTATGTGATTGTACAGATAGCCGGCTGAGGCTTGGCGTGAACCCTGCATATCATAGATACAAGAAGATTTTACAACAGCCCTGGGGAGGGGAGGGGCAGTGGATTGGAAGGAATAGCTTAGAGACGGCCTGGGAGAAGGAGCCATTTTGGGATAGATATCTACTTGGGAAGATCTTGACAGGAGGGAGCTTAGAGAACAAGACGATGGTTTGGGAGCATCGTGTGTAAGTTTGCTCTTGTCTGGCAGCTACGGAATTGTCTCATCTGATGTCTTATCTGGATGGGAACTGTTTCTTTTTAGACTATTTCTTGCTGGTTGGTTGGTGAGAGTAGGTAAAAAGGATGGAGCGTGGAGGCATGTCTGACCTCTCTGTCTTATGAGAACAGGGAAGCCAAGGGAGGCCAGATTGGGTCCCCTCCATGTCCTTAACTAAAGCGCCTGTCATTTAAGGATGCTGTTTGGCAATCTCTCCGCAGTTGCGCTGTCACCCTGTTGATTGTTCTCCCTCTTCAGTGGGGAGTCCGCCCAACCCTCTGTGGCCTCCTCCTCTGAAGGAGGCCGTCTGTGCAGCTCTGAGATGTGTCCGTCTCTCTGTTCAGCGGTATTTGCCTATCAGTCTAATCAGCTGTGGTTGTGGTGGCTTGACCATGTGGAGGGCTGTCGTTCTCAGTATCCAGCCGTCATCCCTCTGTGTGGACATCTTATTGTCTGAGCGATGGGCCATCCGATACTGAGGGAGAGACTCATCCACAATGTGATGATGGAAGGCAGGCCCTCCAAAGACCAAGCTAACCATCCCCTCTTCGAAATGGGGGATGGTCTCATCCAGCCCCTTGGGTTTGGGCCCATTCCTGAGTTTCATGCTTGAATCTGCTCCGTGCAGCCCTCTCCACTAGGCTACAATTATTGAGGCATTGCCCCCTACCCCCCACTCTTGGAAACTTTTATTTTGATCCAGGCTCAAGAGGCCGAGTCCCAACAGCTCACAAGAAAAGATCGTTGGCAGTTGGCGGAGCAGTCCAGGCAGTCAGGTGAGACCACAGGCAGGCATGGCCACTCCAACCACACCTGAGTCCCCTGGGCAGGTGGGTTCTGAGGTCCTTTTGGTCTTCCAATGTGCAGGTTGAAGCCTAGTCCACTGGTCTGGATTCTGTCCACCACATCTTCATACGCACCTGCCCAGGCTGTGTCCTACCGATCCTCTGCCCTGGTCCCTGTCTCAGCAGTGGTTGCCTGGAGCCCCTGGGCACGTGGTGTCTCTTGGTTATGAAGACGTTCTGCCTCGGTACCACACACATTTTACCCCAGGACCCCCAAGGGTGTCTTGCTTCTGCACCACGGTAAATGTTGGCCATGGTGAGGGTGGCCCTCCCTGTCCCATCGGTGCTAATTATTATTATTTTTTAATCATTTTATTGGGGGCTCGTACATCACTTTTCACCATACATAGTTAGATGATGCTATTTTTTTTTGGTTTTTTTTTTTTGGGGGGGCATCACTGCTCTCTGGTGGTGGGAGTAGGAGGCCCAGCCCCACTGCTGGAATTGAACCTCCATCCCAGTGGGCCGCAGTCCTGTGCACAACCACTATACCACCGGGGCTCAGACCGGTGCTAATTCTTTATGATCAGTTCCAGCCTTGTGTTAGTCAGGATAGACTAGAGAAACAAATTCATAAACACGCACATGGATATAAGGGAGAGGTTTATATAGAAGAGGAATGGGATGTTGAGAAAGCATCCCAACGCAGTCCAGTCCAAGTCCACAAGTCCGATATTAGCCCATATGTCAAATACCACATGTCTGTAAAGTCTTCTTCAGATTCACGAGGCAGATACAATGATGCCAGGACAATCACCGGCCAGTGGATGCAGTCTTGTATATCCAGTGGTGGTAAAAGCATCTCAGCCCTGGCAGGGGCCTCTCAAGCATCTCAGCACTGGTAGGGGTCTCTGTGTGGTTTTTCTGTCTTCAGAGGTCTGGTTCCATCAGGGTAAGCCTATGTGGCTTCTCTTCCGGCTCCTCCAGTTTCCAGGACTCAGCGTCTATCAGCATGCTGCCATGTTGTCTTGTCAGTAGACCATCTCCAAGAGACTGAGCTGAGAGAGACAATGTCTCCACCTCTAAGAAGGAATTTTCACATTTCCCAGAATTATCAGGAGAAGACCCTTCGAGGTCTCATTGGCTATCTCCAGATTGACAGGCCAGACTCCACCCCCACACTCCCAATCATGAAATTTATACCAGAGTCCATGACTGCCACAAGCCTTAAAAGAATGCCTTCCACCCATGCCACTGTTTTTTTTTTATATTATTATTAGGCATCACTGCCCTTGGGTGGTGGGAGTAGGAGGCCCAGCCTTTGCTCCTGGGAGCCGGAATTGAACCTCCATCCCAGTGGGCCGCAGTCCCGCGCACAACCACTACGCCACCGGGGCTCAGCCCAAGCCAATGTTTTTATGACCTCTTGTAAACACTGTACATTCTAAGCATTCTGACCATTTGCTTATGGCTTTGGCCCCCAACCTTTTCCCATCCTTCACCCACCTTACTTGTGACTGCGACCTAAATTTAACTAAACAACCGTGTTCTATTCTTTTCTTCATGACCGTATCTAGAAGGAGTCTTGGAGACACTGTTGGCTAAGCATTGGATTGCTCACCGAAAGGTCAGCAGATGAAACCCAACGGTCACCCCTGGGTGGACGGTAGAGATGAGGCTACTTGACTCTGGAGATTTAGAGTCTCAGAAATGCTATAGAGGATCCCTATGATCTGGAACCGATTTGATGTGTATGAGTAGTAATTAAGAGTGTTAGGTTAGGCTGAGCCCCGGTGGCGTAGTGGTTGTGCGCGGGACAGTGGCCCACTGGGATGGAGGTTCAATTCCAGCAGTGGGGCTGGGCCTCCTACTCCCACCCCTGGAGAGCAGTGATGCCCAAAACAAACAAATAAACAAAAAAAGAATGTTAGGTTGCTAACTGCAAGGTCTGAATTTGGAAACTAACAGCCCACTTATGGGAGAGAGAGGCTTTCTGCTCCCAAAGAGTTATGATCAGGCTGAACCCTGGTGGTGTCAGTGCGGGACTGTGGCCCGTGGACTTGGCGGTTCAAATTGAGCCGCGGCTCTCAGGAGCAGCGCTAGGTGGTGCCCACAACCACCGGAGGCAGTGATGCAGCCCCCCCCCCCCCAAAAAAAAAAAAAGAGTTATGAGCTCAGATATCCACAAGGGGAATTCTACCCCATTATGAGCCAACATCCACTTGATGGCAGTGAAGGTGTTTTTTTTTTCTGTGTATGTGGGAAAGGGTGTGAGTTTATGGAGCCCTATGGTACGGTGGGTTAGGCGTTTGTCTTCTGTCTGAAGGTTTAGTGGTTCAAACCCACGAACGACTTTGTGGGATAAAGATGAGGCTGTCTGCTTCAGTAGTCTGATAAACTTTATAAAGGGTTGCTGTAAGTTTAGACTTGATGGCAGTGTGTGTTTGTGTGTATAATATATATATATATGTACGTGCGTATATGTATATGTGTATACACACACACACATATATATACATATATATATATCCGTGTGAGAATTAAAGTCACCAGTTCTCACTTGTCTAGACTGGTATTTTCCTACATACACAGGTGGAATAATTTTTCTCCCTCTGAATAAATTTTCTCATATTCCATTGGCACGGACTGGAGACTTCTTGACACACTATAATAAATGAAATGCATGCCACCTAGTTGAAGCAAGCCAGGGGACCTGGGGGCCCTCCAGCTCCAGGGGTAGCCAAGAGCACCCACCCCGCGAAACGCCAGCGGGAGCCCGGACCCAGCGTGGCGCCTGCGCGGCAGCCAGCCCGTGGGCGGGGCCAGCGCGGCAGCCAGCCCGTGGGCGGGGCCAGCGCGGCGCCTGCGCAGGCGGCGGCGGCCCCGCGGGACGAGCGAGGGGCCGGGCCGTGGGCGGGCTGAGGGCGGAGGCCCGGAGGAAGGCAGGGCGGGCCCGGCGAGCGGCGCCGCGGGGTTGGCTGCTACGCTGAGGCCGGACTCCACGGATCCGGGCCCCGCCACCAGGCGAGCTCGCCGCCGGGCTCCAGCCCGGAGCCAGCGGGCGAGCGAGCGAGCGAGCGAGGCGGCGCCGCGCGGTAAGAGCAAGACCGGGGCTGCCCGCGTCCCGCGCCGCCAGGGCCGGCCCTCCAGCGCGCCGCGCGCCCGGGCCTGGGTGGCCTGGCGGCCTCGGACGGCCCGCGCCTGCGCGCTGCCCGCCGCGCGCCTCCTGCGCCTGCGCCTGCCTCCTGCTCCCGCTTCTGTGCATGCGCGGCCCCCTTGGGCTCGGGCCGCCCCGGGTGCTTGGGGTCTCGGGTCCGTGGCTCCTGGCGCGGCCCCGGCCACCCTCCCCTCCGCCTCCCCCGGCACTCGTGGCCGGACTTCGATCCGGGCCCGCGGCCCCGCCCTGCTGCGGCCCATCCTTTTGTGAAGACCCGGCTACCCCTTAAGAGCGAGGCCGGGCGGGCGCGTCCCCTTGCGTGGAAGTCACCGGCGATTCCCGCGGGGATCGGCGCGCGCAGGGCGAGGTGGTTTCGAGGAGGAGGGGCCCGGGAGCCTGGTGTTGGGGTCGGTCCATTCCCAGCCCTTGGGAGGGGCCCCAAGGGTACGAAGCTGCCCAGCGCCCGGAGCTCGCTCAGGACGGACAGAGGGACTTTGGTGATTGCCGCAGACCCGTGCTGTCACCTTGGGGGAACTGTAGCTTTGCGCCCGTGCGGGCCCCGCTAGAACGCGAAGCCCATTGTTGTGGCTTTCTCTTCGCGATTCCATAAGACAGGGTCGATCAGCTCTTTTGTGGTTCTGAGACTGGGAAATCTTTTGGGGAGCAGACAGCCTCGTCTTCCTCCCAGGGAGCGGCTGCTGGATTTGAACTGCCCACCTTGAGGTTAACAGCCCAACTCGTAACCCGTTATGTTGCCAGGGCAATACCAGTGTTAGTTGGACTACGTGATCAATGTCTTGTTGCTGAACTGTAGCTGTGAAGACAGTTGAAATGTTGTTTCTGCGTTTTTTTTGGGGGGGGGGGGCAATAAAGATTCAGAAGGTCCTGAGGCAGGCAGGACAGGGGAGCATTTGAGGAAAGTTCTTGGTCTAGATCAGTGTTTCTCAATCTTCCTGAGGCAGTTCCTCATGTGGTGCCGACACCCCCCCCCCCAAACCGTAAAAGTATTTGTGTGGGTTCTTCATCACTGTCATTTTGCTACTGGTAGGAATTGGGCGACCCCTGTGAAAGGGTCGTTCGGCCCCCAAAGGAGTAAGGACCCACAGGTTGAGAACCGCTGGTGTAGATAAAAATGCTTTTTCTACGAAGAATTGGCCTCTGTCCTCTTGTTTTCCTGATACAAAAATGCCTCCTCCCGCTTTGATTCACCTGCACAGACCAAACCCATGCTCTCTGCCTATTTTGACTTTTTTCTTTTTCAGTTTTTTTAAATTTTATTTTGACTCTTCAGCAGTCCATCCTCTAGGACAGGGTAAGGCTGCCCTTGGGAGTTTCCAAGACTGTCATTCTTGATGGGGTAGAAAAGCCTCCCCTTCCTCCTGTGGGGCGGCGGGTGGCGTTAAACTGCTGACCTTGCAGTTTTTAACCCCATGCATAACCATCCCCCGTCAGGGCTCCTCAGAGGACAGACCTGTCAGCACACCGTTGTGGCTGTGAGGTGCTTTGGGTGAGCCCCGCCTCACACAGCTCCCCCACTTACCCCCAAACGAAACCCCACCCGGCTCTGCGCCAGCCTTGTCACCTTGACTGGCGTGGTGATCTGTCGTCTCTCTGGTGGCGCAGGCCGTGGCGGTGCTTCGGTTAAATGTTCCCGTCCGAGTTGGGATTTTACAGTATCGTGGAGCCGTCGACCCACTGCTGTTGACTCTCTTAGAACTCCACGCCGGCCTGACCCCTAGTGTGTTTTGTTTTTTGGACACTGTTGATCTTTGCCTCCTTGATCTCTCGGAGTGACTGGTGGCCTCCAACTGCCCCTGGAGCAGTTAACAACATCACGCTTAACCCACGGTACCACCAGGGCTCCCCCAGGTATCCATCCGTGCCACTTCCATTAAGTCGATTCTCCCTCATCTCGGCCCTCTGCACGGTCTCCCAGAGTTTTGTAAGCGTTGGGCAAGAGTCTGTGGTTCGCACCCACCAGTTGTCCTGCAGGAGACGTGAGGCTGTCTGCATCCACAAAAACGGACAGTCTCAGGTGCCCTGTGTTTAGGGGCTCTCCTCTTGACAGAACTGAACTGATGACAGTCAATTTGACTTAGGGTTGATCCAATCGGTTTGGGGTTTAGATTAGAGAGAGGTGAAGAGACGATGTCTGGGCTTGAGCATGCAGAGGACTCTTAAATAAGCTGGCAGCTTTTTTTTGGGGGGGGGGGAGAGATATCACTGCCCTCAGGTGGTGGGAGTAGGAGGCCCAGCCCTTGCTCCGTGGAGCTGGAATCGGACCTTCGTCCCAGTGGGCCGCAGTCCCACGCACAACCTCTACGCCACCGGGGCTCAGGCCAGTTTTTTTTTTTTTTAACCAACCTGTGTGAACATTTCTCCACATTGTTCTATGGAGGTGTCAGCCTGTTGCAAGTCATTTTTCTCCATTTGGCTGTGACTGTAGAAAGAGACTGGTATCTCTTACCAATTGCTACCTCGTCCCTCCCCTCCATTCAGCCCCCAGCCGCCACTCATCTTCCTCTGTCTGGTTTTAGGGCTTACGACCCCTTCCCACGGCTGCACTCCGTGCCTGGGTGTGTGCTGTACTGTCCACTCACCGTCAGTGGCACGGGCCTCTGTGGACTAGAGCCCTGCTGTGCAGCACGCCCCAGACCTTGGGTCCTCCTCAGGACCGAGCAGCTTGGCGCCCTTAGGGGCTGTTCAGGCAGCTCTGAATGTTGGTAACCCCGTGGACAACTGACCACCCTCCCAGTCACTGCCTTAAGGGAGCCCTTTGTTACAGCTGCTGTGTCAATCCAGGTCTTTGCAGGTCTTAGTTTTTGCCGTCTTTTTACTTTACCAAGCTTGGGGTCCTTCTCCAGGGACTGGTCTCTCCTGAAGACATGTGACAAAGTCTCACCACCCTTGCCTCTGAGGAGCACCCTTCTTAAGGGACACCCCAGCCGTACCTCTTCCAAGGCAGATGTGTTTGTTCCAGACTCACTGCGGTCAAGTTGATTTCAACTGAGAATCCCCCTGCAGGCCGGGGGTAGAGGGAGGAGAAAACTCCGTCTCTCTCTCTCTGTCTCTCTCTCTCTCTGTCTCTCTGTCTCTCTATCTCTCCTTCGGGCTGGCTGGTGGTTTCGAACTGCTGGCCTTGCAGGGGCAGCCCCACTCGTCAGGGTACAGTGGTGTCCTTTTTGACTCCGCGTGGATGACCCTTGGTGGCTGCTGTGACGAGCTGTGCTTATGTTTTCCTTTCAGCTCTGCTGGGTGCACCCGGGAGTGGGGTGCCTGCCTCACGTGGTGGGGTTCTTGGAGCCACTGAGACGCGTGGCGTCCCCATGCGGCCGCGCAGACGGTGTGTCCAGGACTGCATCTTGTGGGAACTGTGTGTTTGAATGACTGGCGGCCCTGTGCTGAGCAGCTGTGCCCCAGGTGCCCCAGGGTCCTGTAGCAGCTGTGCTGGACCTGCAGAACCATGTCTGCCTCCCCCTGCCCCCACCCCCACCTCCCCACAGCAAGGCTCATGCTGGGGTCAGCTTTACCAAGCCGGGGCCATTGTTTTTTCAGGTTTTTTACATAGCTTTCCTTTTTGTTTTTGTTTTTTTTGGGGGGGGGGCATCACTGCTCTCGGTGGTGGGAGTAGGAGGCCCAGCCCCACTGCTGAAATTGAACCTCCGTCCCAGTGGGCCGCAGTCCTGCGCACAACCACTACGCCACCGGGGCTCAGCCCTATAGGTTTCCTTTTTTTTAAAAAAATTTTTTTTTAGCCATCACTGCCCTCTGGTGATGGGAGTAGGAAGCCCAGCCCTTGCTCCTGTGAGCTGAAATTGAACCTCCATCTCAGTGGGCTGCAGGGTTTCCTTTTTTTTTAAACCAGTTTTATTGACATATGATTCACATAGCATACAACTCAGTAGTTCAGTCATATTAAGGAGACTTGTACATTCATCACCAGATCAATTTTAGAATATGTTCTCCTTTTCTGTACTCATCGTTTTTAGCCCCCCAACCTCTCGTCATTAATCCAGTTACCGTATTATCTATCCTGGATTTCATATATAGAGAAACATTAAAACAAAAATAACAAAATAAAAACAGAGGAAAGCCTCACAGCAGAAACTATTTTAAAAAAACGACAAATTTAACACAAGTTAAAAGGGAGGTCAGGTGATGCATTTTAACGTTTTAACCTAACTGCCTCTGTCTCCTCTCTAACCATCTTTTGCACACACTCTGCAAGATCACAAGACTCTTCACAGCCCTAGTCTGTGGTCAGAGATAATCCGTGTGTATTTCCCTCCTTTTGTAGACTGAAATACACACCTGTTCCCGTAATCCCTGTGGGAATTTGTCAAACCAGCTGGTGGTGCTCTAACCCCTTATTTCCAAACAGACAATCCAGAGGGCCCGCTAAGCAGCCGCTTACACTTCATCCTGCGTTAGGGTCTGCTGTACAACAGGTTTTAATTGCCCTGGGCCGAGTGAGTGGGTGGGCGGGGCGCTGCCTTTTTTATTTTTTGTAAAGGTGGGGGTAGACAAAAGAAACTCGGAATCTCTGCTCTGGTTCAGAAGGATCCCTGGTGGCCAAATGGCTGTGCGTTGGGCTGTAATAAGGTTGGCAGTTTGAAACCACTCCTGGAGAGAAAGGGCGGGCTTTCTGCGGCCATTGGGCGTTCTTCTTGGAAACCCACAGGGGTTTCTGCTTACTCACTCACACACTCCCTCCCTCACTCACACTCACACACTCCATCCCTCACTCCCTCACTGCCACGCAGTCCCTGCCGAGTCACAGCAACAGAGGACAGGCTGGAGCTGCCCCTGCCGGTTTCCCGGGAGTGGGCAACCCCAGGGCACTCTGCAGAGGATGTGCCCGAGAGGTGAGGGAGGTGGAGGTGGGGGCCCTGTGATTTCCACTTCGAGGGCTCCCCTGTCACAGAGGCGAGTCACTGAGGCAACATTTGAGTGGGACCCCAGAGTACGCGCAACGGGGCAGGGGGCCCCTGTCAGCCCCTAGGACGAGCGGAAACAGCCGCAGGGGCCAGCTGTCCTGTCTCCCCGACACCACACCGAGGCAGGGTGGGGGCAACTTGGGCAGGGAGTGCTTTTGAGTGAAGACCCTGGGTCACCAGGACCTGTGCGTCACCGCCATGTGGTACAGCTCAAACAACGGCAGCACCCTGTCACCTCACAGCCAGGGGTCAGTGGGCGGGTGGCTGGGGAGGAGTCTGTTCAGAGGGACAGGGAGGGCAGACGTCTCAACCATCCATTTAAGAGGCCAGCCTGCACTATGTGGGCCCAGGTGGGGTGGGGGTGGGGATGGTGCCACAGGAGGAGGGAAGTGTCTCAGGCCACCCAAGGGAGGCCTTGTATGGACTCTAGGTCCTTTCGGGAATGTGGCCGCATGCCTAGGTTGGTGACAAGGCCCTGTGGCATGCTGGCTAGGTGGCCGCCAGCCAGCGCTGGGTCCTCGCCAGCTCTCAGGAGTCTGTGAGGACGGACCCTGTTTGGGGGGGGTGGCACAGGAAGCCCAGAACCCCCAGGCAGCTCTCAGCCAGGCCCTAGCCCCAGGGCTGTCTTGGGGATCCTGGGGATCCTTATCCCCCACTCCTGCTGCCACAGCCCAAACGTCTTTGGACAGGGCCTGTATCCCTCGAGGGGTGGAATTGGCCACAGCGAACATCGCTGCCGTCTACTCGGGAAGTAAGGAGCAAGTGCTGCTGGGTATTGAAAACTAAGCCCCAAGCTCACTGCCACTGAGTCAATGCCAACTTGCGGTGACCCTGTGTGTTTCTGGCACCGTGACTACAGCGCTGAACGCACCGTCTGCCTCCTGAGGAGTGCGAACTCCTGACCTTGCAGTGTGCCACCCAGCTTGGACCGCTCTGCCTACCTCCACTTTTGATCAGCCAGATTCGAACTCAGGTCTGTGTGGACCCGGCTCAGTTTCAGAAGACTGCCTGTACGCCTCTGACCAGGGGACAGCCCCCGTCTCTCGTGGTCGGCCTTTAAAATTTTCCTGACAAGAGGGGTTTTCCCCCCGCCGTGGACTGCTGAGCGAAGCCGCAGGAAGGCTTTTGTGGTGCTGCCGAGACCAGAGTGGGCCATCAAGCACAGGCCGTCCCGGGAGGAGAGCGTGGTGGCAGTCGGGGAGCTTTGTGACTGGGAGCTGGTGCTGGAGGGCGGCACCCGGGCTCTGCGTGGGGCAGCTCGCCCGGCGGCGGCTGGCATCTCTAACTCACTGGCGCTGCTCGTTGGAGGAAGAAGGAAACTGGGAAAATGGAGAGTTCAGAAAGCACGGGGAGCTGCTCTCCTGCCCTGGAGGGCCCACCAGGGTCAGGCTCGGAAGAAGAAGGCGCTGCTGGATTTGGGGGTTGGGATCCACGCCTCCTTTTTGTAAACATTCAGAAACCCAGGGGTGCTGAGGTTGCCTGTAGCGACCCTGGGGAAAGCTGCGTGCTAAGGGCAGGCATTCTCTCGGGCTGTGGTGGAGCAGCGGTTAGTTGATGGACTGCCACCCTCAGGGCCAGCAGTTCAAAGCCACCAGGCGCTCCTTGGGAGACAGATGGGGGCTTTCTTCTTCCGTGAAGGGCTGCAGTCTCGGGATCCCCCAGGGGCCGTTCTGGGAGTCAGAGTCAGTTCGATGGCAGTGAGTTTGGTTTTGTTTCTGGTCCCTCTCCAGCCGTGTCACTCGTCGGGAATGTTAAGTGTTTTCACTAGTCCAACGGCCTTGGCCTTCCCAGCAGCCGGCGTGAAGGAGAGGAGAGGAGAGGAGAGGAGAGGGGCGAGACCCCAGAAGTGTTCGTGAAGAGGCCCGCGTGTAAGGTCAGGCCCTCCTTCTGTCACCCCTGAAACTTACGGGCACGGGTGGTGGTGGTGGGCAGTGGGTCCCTCGGGGCTGGCTAACGGAACGAGGCTTCAAACCCACCAGCCTGTTCTCAGGAGACAGCTGAGGCCGTCTGCGCCGGAGAAAGCCCCACAGGGCAGTGCCCGGCGGGGTCGCTGTGATTCCGAGTCCCCTCTCTGGCTTGGTTGCATTTTTAAAATTCTTTGAACAGCTCTAAGAAATGAGAGACTTTACCGGTTCTGTGTTTGGACATTTCCCAGAAGGTCTGCTTGTGTCTAAAGCTCTCCACGTCTGTGGCCCAAACAAAGGGGAGTGGGGCGGGATTGCTGGTGGCGACAGAATCTGTCGTCCTGGTCGTCACAGGCCGAGCGTTGGGCCGTTGAGGAAAAGGCTGGTGGTTTGAACTTCGCAGCCACTCCTTGTGAGAAAGTCGAGGCTCCTCAGCTCCCTTAAAGGTGGGCAGCCTCGGAAACTCACGGGGCCTTTCCCCAGTGCCTTGCGGTTGCCCCCTTACAGCCCTTGGAATGGACAGCAGGGAGTGTGGTTTGTTTTAAAAACTTACTTGAAGAGCAGTTAGCAGTTAGAACCATGACGAGTTCCCAGCTGGAGATTTCAGGGATCCTCTACATGTGAAACCGGAACCCAGAGCAGAGGCATAGAAATGAGTGGACTGGGACCTCTGAGAAATTTCCATCCTGGTGGTGGGGATAGCCTGGCCACTTGTGACTATGAACCAAGGGGCTGACAGTTGTAGCCCCGGGAAGGCCAGCGAGCCCAGTTCTGCCCACTCGCCCCGGGGACCACCACTGCTCTTGCCCTCCCCCGTCACAAAGCCAGGCTTTGAGAAAGTTCTTTTCTTTCTCCCTTTAAGCTGACTGCAGTTTGAGTAAGCATTTACAGAGCAAACTGACTTCCCACTCTTACAGGGTGCCGGGGTGTCCCCTCTCCCTTTGGCCTCTGGTCCCCGAGTGCCCCCAGCTCCGCCCTGGGCCAGCACAGCCCCTCCCTCAGCTGTTCTTAGGAGTGCAAGCTCCCAGGGCCTGTGTGTTGCCTGGTGAGCAGTGGAAGCTGCCTGAAAAGCAAGGGGGGGGGGGTGCCCGGGGAGGGGGCAGAGTGAACAACCCAGGTCTCCTCTCCAGGAGGAATGTCAGTTCCTGTTCCTGCACACATGCCTGCGCGTGCTCTCGGGAGCAGTGAGGGCTGTGGGCACCCTGGCTCAGGATGGGCTTGTTGTTGTCCTCATGGGGGCCAGTGGGAAGAGGGCTTCCAGGGGATCTGCCCTTCCACTGACGCACCAGGTGGAACTGCCCCGGGGTCCGAGACAGTAACTTTTTCTAGGAGCAGGGAGCCCCGTCTCTCCCTGGCGCCCCTGGTGGTTTCCAACTGCTGACCTCGCAACCCCCCTCCCCCGCCCAGGTCTGCTGGGCCTACAGGGGAAGGCAGGGAGGTTGGCCCAGAGGGAGCCTTTGCCGCGGGGTCCCCACCACAGCGTGCCTCGGACCACCAAGCCATCTTGGGGCCCAGGAAGTTGAACTGAGGACTCATCCCCATGATGAGGGGCCGCATGCCCGTTCTCCGAGGGCAGCCGGGACTGGCTCTCCCTGCCACCCCTGTCCACCCTGTCTGCTCCTTTTGCCCCTTTGGCCTTCGTCTGGGTCCCCAGACGCAGCCTCTCAGGGGACCCGGCGACACCTCGGGGAGTGTGTAGATGCCGAGGGAAGTCGCTGGGCAGACAACACCCGCCCCGGTCAGTTGAGCGTCTGCTGGGGAAGGTCGCTGTGGGCCCTCTGTCTCCGACTCACCTGGGAGGCGGCAGAATGACCGCTGGAATGTGCACGAGCTGACCGGCCCGCCCCCCGAGGGCTCTAACATGTGGCATGAGTGAAACTCTGCTTCCAAGCAAGCCCACCCTGCGGCATCCCTTCCGCTGGACGGCCAGTGTGTGTGTGTGTGGGGGGGGGGGGGCATGCACGTGGCAGGGCCCCTCAGCTCTGTGTCCACATGGTGGGGGCCCGGAGGCTCTCAAGCTGTGTGCTCCCTCACCCCGAGCAAGGTCGGTAGGCGCCTGCGCCATCCTGACGGATCCCTTCAGGCACTTAGGGCCGGTTTCAAATTAATGCGTTGTTTGGCACAGTGGTTCAGGGGTGAAGTGGCAAGTCAACCCCCCCGCCTTCAAGCCCCCCAGGACACAGAGGAGACTGTCTGCTCCCCTAAAGACCTGACTGCCCGCCTTTAGGCAGCGCTCTGCTCTGTCCGGGCGTTGCTGAAGGTCCACACTGTGAAGTGAGGGTCGACCTTGCGTTACCTGAGGCCAGGCCAGCAGGGCGGGTGGTTTGTGCGAGGTCACTCCCCGATGGCCGCCCCAGTAAACCCCCTGCTCTGTGATCTTGTGTGGGAAAGAGCCTGGGGAGGGTGCTCTCGTGGGGCCTCGAGGCACGGTGGTGTGTAATTTAGTTAGCGTGAGGAGTAAGTAAAACCGTGCCCAACCCTCCTTGACAGAGGGCTTCCTCCACAGAGCCTCTCTAACGCCGGTGCTCAGGGTTGCGTAGGCGTGAGTCACTGCAGGGACCCGAAGATGTCCTTTCATCAATGGTGACAGCTAGTATTTACCCTGACCTTGTCATTCGGGGGCGTTAGGGCCATCATCTCCTTCCAACCCCGCAGCACCCTGGTAGTCACTGCCTGTCACCCCACTCCCCCGCATCAACTCATTGGCCGGCTCACAGCACCCTTGTGCAAGGCTCCCAGGTGGGCCTGTCTTCATGGGAGCAGACAGCCTCCCTCCCCACCAGGGGGCACCGACAACCTCGCTGGCTGCTCACACCTGTTGCCCACAGCAGCCTCCGCAGGGCTCCCCCAGCGATGGGACCCCAACTTAGCAGTCATGTCATTTGAAGGAGCAGCGTGTTTTAGCTCACAGGGCAGGAGAAGATTCCCGCTGGGGGCAGAGCCAGACCCTGAAGGGAAAGATGGGGCCGGTCCCTGAGGCGGCCCAGTGTGCCAGGAAGTGTGTCTGTGGCCCACGGAGGCAGGGCAAGGCCGTGGCTGCGTCAGCGTCTGCATGGTCATCCCCAGCTCAGGGTGTGTCCTTGTCCTGGATGTGACTTGGTAGAGGCTAAAGTCCCCAGTTTTCCTGGAGGGAGGCTGTGGGCAGCCCTCAGATAAGACACCACCCCGACTGGGCGTTGGCAACTTCCTCCTGACCTCTGCCCCCAGGTGAAGTACCTGCTCGGGCGCCAGGAGCCAAGCATCCTGCTGGTTGTGGCGGGTGCTGTGCTCATGGCCTGGTCCCCTGTCCTCATTTTGGGAGAGAACTCTGAGCTGCTGTGCCTCCTGGAGGAGACAGCATGTGTGTGTGTCTGTGTGTCTGTCTCTCTCTCTGTGTGATGGGAGCGCCACCCAGGCGGTTCTGACCCATACGGCAGAACGAAACCCCACCTGGCTGGGTGGTTCTGGCCTACCAGCTGCTCCGGGGGAGAAAGTCGACGAAGCTGGCCAGCCTTGGGGACTGATCCACTCCGTCCTGCTCAGCCCTGGTGAGCCGGTAGCCACTTGAGGGCAGCAGGTTTGGGGCACAGCGTTAGGATCGACAGCTCACAGGAGGGGGAAATGCTTCTAATTCCCGTTTCCACAAGTTTCCTAAGCCTTTTCTCTTCCGGGGCTCACGGTGTAACCCGTAGCAGGAAAAATAAAGAATTCTGCCCCAATTCAGTTGCCAAAGCGTGGGGGTACTTTCTTTTGGGGGACATTTGTGGACACCTCTGTTTGGACATCTGGGTTTCTTTGGGGTGTTTATCTCTGAGTAAATGCTGGACCATCTGGTAACTATGTCTGACTATAGGAGTTACTGTAAGGGACTGCCCTCTGGGGTGGCTGATCTGGCAGGCGGGGCTGGGAGCAGCAGGGAGCCTTGGAGACACCATGGACTGACAGGGGACTTGGGAGGAGCCTGTGTGCACGGGTGGCAGAGGTTGGTGTCCACGGGACCCTCTCTGCTCCACCCCAGTGGTGAAGATGGGTTGGAAAGGAACGGATGGATGGCAGTGGGTGGGCGAAGGAGGCCTGAGTGGGTGTGGGGGAGGGGAGGAGGAAAAGCCTGAGGAACGGGCAGTTTACGAGAAGGAAGTTCAGAGGAGGAGAACTCCATACACAGGGACTATGAGGAGGGCCAGGCAAAGCTCCGAGGAACCTGGCCTGCCTCGCCTCCCCCGTGCCATTGAGCTGGTTCTGTGTGTCAGACTGCCAGTCGAGGGGCTGGCAGTTCAAACCCACCAGCTGCTGCTCCTCTGGGGGAAGATGAGGCAGGCTGCTCTTGTGAAGCTGGTCAGTTTCAGAGCCCTGGGGGCACGAGGGTCCCTATGAGTGAGACGACCTTGCTGGCCTCCAGGTTGGCTTGGGTTGGAGGGAGTCAGAGCGACCGCCCAGGCCCAGCTTCTAGGGGTCCAAGAAGCACGGTGGATGGGGGTTCAGGGCAAGAGGACTGTGCTCTACTAGCTGAGGTTGAGGCATCTGGAAGGTGCGGGAAAGAGGCAGTGGGTTGGAAATCAAGGGAGGGGGCACTCATGGGATCCCCACGGAGGAAGCGAGGGGTGCAGCTCGGTGGTTACTGTTGCTCAGTGGTTCACCACCACTCACTCTGCACAGCAGAGCCCCGCCCCTCGGCCCCGCCCCCTCACAGTTGCTCTGTGTGTGACCCCATTGTTCAAATATAGCTGCATCTGCCTCTTGTCCAGGGTCAGCCTGCCTCTGCTGCCTTCTCCCAGGCATGCTGGCCTTCTCCAGGGGTGGTCTCTCCCACCCATGAGATCACCAGCCACAGGTGCGCACATGGCCATGGCTGTGCCGTTGGAGCAAGATTGGGCGGGGCCTGTTGCTGCTGTGAGCGGGGCTGGCCCCTGTCAATCAAGTGCTTAACCCTCTGCATCACTGGGCTCCTTGAAGGGAGTCAGAGAGAGAATTACAGTCCCCTCTGAATTATAGCCCCAGTGGGGGTGGGGATCGGCGGGGCGGGGGGCGGGGGAAGGTAGTGGTTCATAAAATCAAAAAAATCCGAACTCCGGCAGTGGAGATGGTTGAGAGAAGAACTGCCCTGAGGGTTTCTGAGGTGGCCAGGCTCTGCGAGAGCAGAAAGTCGCCTCTCTCTCCCACAGAGCAGCTGGTGGCCTCAAGCTGCCCACCATGCCCCCGTGTCCCCATTGCCTTCTGACAGACTGCCCTCTCTCTGCACAGGTTTGCTTGTAAATGCCTCACGAGAAGACGGCCCAGAATGAAGAAAGCGGGCAGGAGTGTCGGCTCTGCGCCTAAAGTGTCCGGGGCCAGCCGCGCGCCCGCCGCAGAGAGAGCCAAGTCCGAGGGCAGCAGCTCGGCGTCTAGCGGCGGCCGCATCGTCAAACCCGGCACCACGGCGTCCCTGTCGAAGGTACTGCAGGTCTCGTGCACGGCCCTGCACCTCCAGGTGCCTTTGAGCCCCTCCTTTGAGTCCAGTGGCGCCAGCCTCGCAGTGGCCATTAGGTCTGAGACCCCTCTTGCAGCTGTCATCAGTCCATTGTCTCGAGGGCTCTTTCTCCTCTGTGCTGCCCCTCTGTTCCACCAGGCACGAGGTCCTTCTGCAGGGACCGGTCTCTCCCGACAACACATCATCAGTGCGTGAGACACCATCTCGCCATTCTTCCCTGGTCTTCCCTCCCAACAGTCTCCCCGACCCAGCCACCACAGGCTGCACCGGTTCTGCCTCAGTCCCCCTCAGTGAGCCCTGCTTGCACGGGCATCCGAGGCCGCTGTGGCTGAGGCACACCTTTGTCTCACAGTGCCCCGTGCCCTCAAACCCCGCACACTCGAGGGAGTCCATGTAGCCGGTACACCCAACGCAGCAGCCTTTTACTCCTCCTCTCCTGCACTATACATTGCTTTCCCCCAGCCAACTGACCCAGGGCGTATCCTGAGTGAGACAAATCATTAAGCACTTGACAACCAACACTTGAGTCAGGGTTTGAACACCCTCACCTCACACCCCCACTCCCCCACTCCTGAAAGACAGTCCTAGAGATGAGCTTCTTTCGGAAGTTGTGCGCCCCGGGAGTTGGCACCAACCTGACGGTGTTGGGGGGGAATTGGCGGGGGGAGGGGGGGCCCTGACGCCCCACCACCAACCCAGCGTGATTCCAAGGCCGCGGTCTCAGCATTCCCTGGAGCTTTAGAATTTCACACATTCACCTTGATGACAGATGAAGCACCTTTAAAGTGGGCCAAAAGGGAGATCAGAGGGTCGGAAGCTACATTCCGGCCCCAGGACATCTGCCATACTGGACCTCACAGTGCTCCCCGTCAGGTAGCAAACCTGTGCACGCCCCTTGACTGTGGTCAGAGGAGACTCAGCTGAGCCTTGATCCCTGTGAACCCTGCAAGCGGATTTTGGGTTTCCACTAGTCATCTGCGGCCTTCTGCAAACCTGGGGTTCGTAGTGTAAGCTGTAACACTGTTCCCTCCTCCAGATTTGGGTTTGACTTTGATGGTCCTTGGATCACACAGGCTGGTGTGCTGCTCCCACGTGGACTTCTGGTTGACGCCTCACTGCTAGTCTTTCTGGAGCCAGACACCATAAGCTTTCTTCGCTGGGTGTTGATTCAATAAGAGCATAATTCAGTAAGAGCTGAGTTCCTGGGAGCTTAGAGCAGTCACTAAACTAGACTACAGGTCTGGGGGAAAGGAACAAACGGATCCTGTCGGAAAGCCGTCTTCGTCAGGTCTGGCACAGTTAATGCCTGGTAAGTGCCAGGTCTCTGGTGAAACGGTGCCATTTTGGGATAGGCACGGCAACCATCTGTCTGAAGGACCAGGGGTCCCCTGTGAACCTCGGCCTCCACGAGCCAGAGATCCATGGCCAGTTTCCTGCTGACTGGATGGAATCACAATAGGAGTCCCTGGATGGAACCCAGGAAGTGCACTGCTGCCCCCTGTCAGCGCGGCCTGACAGAAACCCTGCAAGACACAGGAGGACTGTCTGAGACGCCCCTTCTCTCCAGCGGAGTGACTGGTGGGTTCAGACCCCCGACCCTGGGTTAGCCGCTTGGTGTGTAGCCGCCCACGCGTGGGGAAGCACAGAGCACTCCTAAAGGGCAGGGGTGAGGAGACTCAGTGCCAGTCCCTTGGGACATGCCGTCGAGAGAGGCCAGTCCCTTGGGAGATGGACCGACGTTGGCCTGCAGCCATGGGCCATGGACAGCGGTGAGGACGGGGCAGGACCGGGCAGTGGTCTCTTCTGTCAGGCATTGGGTGGCCGTGACTGGAAGCTACCCGGCGCCTCACAGCAAGCCAGCACAGCTACCAGGGCCCCTTCCTTCCTGGCCGGAGAAGGGGAACAACAACAACTGTGAAACTAAACTCACAACCTCAGCGCAGAGCAGGCTTCCTGGCGGCCAGGGACCGTGGCCCACAGTCACCCTTCAGTCTGGGGTCGGGCAAGCTCCCCTCGAGGCCTCGCTTTCCCCCACACTGGTCCTGCACGGGGCACGGGCACGCAGCAGGGAGGTGCCTCTCCTTGGGCCACCCTCCCTCTGAGATGGAAAGGGGTAAAGGTGAGCCGGCAGTGGGGGAAGAAAGGAGGATGAGTGGGAGAAGTGGGTCACGCACGCTTAGGTCGAGGGGCAGACTGTATGGGGGTGTTGAACGCAAAGCCGGTGTGCCCTCTACATCCCCACCCAAGTGACTGTGAAATGGGCGCAGGGTCTCCGCCCTGGACGGAGCCTGTAGCAGTTGTGGCCCTCCAGGGGACACTCCTCGGCCCTCTGGGAGACGGGAGGCCCCAGCCCAGAGGCTGGGGGTGCTCTCTCTGGCAGGCGGACTGCAGGGGCCCTGTGCTCGGGAGGCCCCTGTCCCTTCCTGAAGCTTCGCTGTTCAGAGGCCCTGCTCTCTGGGGCTCAGCAGCTCATGCCAGCGTCTCTGCCCTGCTGGAGCGCCCTCTGTGCACTTGTGAGAGGCCCCAGGGAGTGGTGGGTGGTGTCGCCTGATCTTCCAGCCTCAGGGTGAACCGCACGGCGGGGGGTGGGGTGGAGTGGTGGGGAGACCCAGGCAGCCCGAGTCTCTTGGCCTGGCGGCACACTCAGCCCCCGAGCTGCCCCTGGGCCTCATGGTGGCTGGTGACCTGCCATTTGCAAGACTGGAAGAACAGGTTGCGGCATTGCCTCCCCGTGGCACCGGGCTGTCCGTGGCCCTGTCTGCAGCCCCTGCCTTTGTTCCTCCTAAGGACAGAACTGCAGTGAACCCAGGAGACGGCTTCATACGGCAGCTGCAGCCGTGGGTTTTGGCACAGGAGTGGTCCTGAGGATGGGGCAGACCAGGCAGGGTGTGGTTCTGTTGTGCCCTGGGTCTCGGCCAGTCAGCACCGGCCCGATGGCACCCAACAGGAACCATGAAGGAGCAAGAGGGGCACTGTGCCTCTGACTGCTGCCACACGGAGCCTGGGGTTGGAGGACTCCCTGCTTGTCCAGCGCCTGCAGGGCTGTCCCTAAGCAACAAGGTGTGGGCTCAGCCCGCTGCCCTGCCTGTATCCCCGGGGAGGAGCAAGCGGTACTTTTCCTCTCTCTGCCGGTGTGGCAGAGGAGTTGCTGCCCTCACGGGAGAGGCATTTTACACGCAGCGAGCTTCCCACAGGCCCAGGACGCCCAGAGGCAGCTCTGCACCGCCCCGTAGGGTATCTGAGGGTCGGCGTGGCGGTGAGTGGCTCTGTCCCTGCATGGTCTTAAGCGCATCTTTTCTTGGTCAAGCTCCTGCAGCTCCCCTCAACCACCCTCATGCGTGACGTGATCAGGGCTCCTTTCCAGTCCAAGGAGCCCTCCGTCCAGCCTCACAGTGTACAGCTGTCTTTGTGGGGGCGTCACCCCGGCCTAGAGGAAGGTCTCCGGGGTGTCGGTGACTGGCACTCCAGCTGCTGACTGGCATGTGGCTTTTCAGACCTGCCCACTGGTCCCTTGGGACAGAGACCCGGCGATTGATTACCTGATTGATTGACTTAGGAAGCCCTGCCCTTCAGAGCCCCAGGGCACCCAGACCGTGAATTGTCAGAGGTCCCAGGGCCACGGGCAGTGGTTAGCTGGTGCTGACTGCGGCAGTGAGAGAGATGGGATGAGCAGGCTCAGTGCCCGATCACCTTCCCAGGCCGTCGACCGTCTCCCCGTATCACTGCAGTGCAGGGAGGGGGGTCTTCGGCCTGGCCACGGTCTCTTGCAGTAGGGACGTGACCATTCTATGTCTGCCAGGCGGCCCTAGGTGTCGCCTGCTCTGGGTCTGGCCCCCCAGGCCTCCACGCTGCGTCGGGGCTGTACTTCTTCAGAAGTGGGTGTGGTGGGTGCTGCCTCCAGCCCTTGGTGGAGCCCTGCACCCCGGGTGGGGGTGGGCCACCCGGGACCCCGGCTGCCTGTGGTCGCTCAGTCTGCCTGCCCTGTTGTTTTCAGACCAAGAGCAGTGATGACCTCCTCGCTGGAGTGGCCGGAGGGGCCGCCGCCACGAATGGTGTGAAAGGGAAGAAAGCCCCCTGCCCACCTGCTGCCGCCGCCACTGCACCTGCGCCCGCCTCCACCATGAGCGCTGCCACCACCGCCGCCGAGAGCAGAGCCAAGCCCGCCACGGGTACAGGTACGGCCTTGGTGGGGCCCCTCGCTCCCCTTTGCTCGTCCTGGAGCAGGTTCCGAAGCCCACTGTTTGGGCCACGATGCTTTCCTGATCTTCTGGGCCAGGAGGCTGCTGCTTTGCAAATGCCAGCACAGCGAGGTTTGCAGTCCCACGCGTCATTGGGAGAGGGAGAGGCCAGTCCCTGGAGAGCGGCGACCTTGTTCGTGTGTGGTAGAGGGGCAGTGAGAAGAGGAAGATCCACTCTCCGAGAATTAAATTGGCTCAGTGCGGCAGCAGGACCGGGTAGTGATTCCTTCTGTTGCCCTGGGCTTAGATCTAGCTCCGGGGCACTTGACCCCAAGTCCATCCGTCCTGGCTAACCCGGCTTGTGGAATCTGGTCTCTGCAGTCCCATCGGTGAGGTCGTCTGTGTGACTCGGGATTCTTGTAGTCATTGGTTAGTCTTCTTGAATCCTGGCCCAGGTCCAACTTCTCCTTTCTGACCTGCGGTTTTATCTTTGAAGAAGCGGGGCCCCAGGCTGGTTGTCTCCATGGCCCTTGATGCCCAGGCCCTGTGCATACCCTGTGCTCTAAGGGACTCCAGCCCTGGTGCTCTCCCCTCTCCAGCACCTGCTTTCATGGGCGCTGGAGGTCCACCTGCAGCAGGCGCTGCAATTCTGGGCTCTGGCTCTTGCCACGTTAGCCCTGAGCAGCTGTCAGTGCTCCCTGCCGGCCTTCTGAGCCCTCCGTGGTTGGTTCCCTCTTGCCCGTGCACTTGGTGGAGCCGATGCACTTCGTCTTCAGCTCTCAGACATCCAGGAAAAATTTGGGCAGCCACGCCTGCCGCCATGGAGTTGATTCCGACCCGGAGATGGTGTGACCCAGTGACATAGACCCAAGGCTGGTGGTCTTTGTGGGAACACTCAGCCTCCTCTCTCTCCCAGGAGCGCTGTGGGTGCGAGCCCGGAGTCGGCAGCCCAGCCATGATGGCACAGCTCTGCTCGGGCCCTGTCGCCAACCGACATCAGTGTGCAGGGACCTCAGGGTCCAAAGGACCTGCTCCACTCCTGGCTCTTCTCTCTCGTGAATAGTGAGACCCGCCCCCTTCCCATGCCTCAGATGGCTGATCTTTCTCCCAGCAGGATGGCAGCCAACCCGGACCCCGTCCCCACAACTATTTATCATATAACCCTTCCCATGTCTTCCCCCACCTTACCCAGGGCCATCAGGAACAGGAAGGTAGTTTGGTGGGAGAGGCCGAATTAAGTCATTCCCCGCACTGCAGCCTGTTAGAGCCACAAGCGCGTGGAAAGCCTTCACCAGGGCTGACGTTCTGGCAGTGGCATGAGAGCCCGCTCTCTGCAGCTCATTTGCGTCGACTGGTTCTTCACGGCTTGCTGCGTTTTGGGTGCAGGTCTGCGCGGCAGTGGAGGCTCCCGTCCACCAGTGTCTGCACCAGCTTTTCTGCCGCGCTGTGTACCCTCCCTCACTGTGAGGACACTTCCATGGCTGCCCATCTCGCTGCTCTGGGCCCCTGCCCACTTACTGTCCCTTCGGGGATGGGTCCCCACTGCTGGCCGTTTGGTCTCCTGCAGATGGACCGTCCACGAGCCCGGTACTCGTGAGTGATCCACATCGTCGGCAGCCCGGCACTGCTCTAGTCTCAAGCAGGCCCGTAGGTCTGGTTTCTCCTTTTTTTTTTTTTGGGGGGGGGGGGTGTCAAATTTTTATTACTTTTTAATCATTTTATTGTTTTATTACTTTTAACCACTTATTGACAACTAGTGTAGCGTTCCATAGTTCAGTCACATCAGGCAGCACCGTGCGATTGCTGCCACATTCAGAGTCAAAGCATTTTCTCTGATGTCAGCGCCCCTCTGTCCCCTCCCTCCCGTGGTTTTCTTACTGTAAGAAATTTGGAGTTCTGTTTCTCTACACTGGATCGGTGGGGTTCCTGAGAGGGGTGTCGGTGGCCGCCAGGCCTCGCCTGCTGCTTCGGGTCTTGGGGGAGACGTGGCTGTTCATGTCTGCTGTCTGTCCTGTAGCCCAGTGTCTTCCCTGCCTCTTTGATGTCCATTCTTGCCGGGGTGAGTGGAGAGAGGCCCATTCGTGTACCTGACTTAGCCGCTTGTAGGCCTGTTAAGACCTCACTGAACTGGGATCTAGAGCATAACGTGTATAAGCTACACTGTGCCGAGGCCGAGATCCCCTGAGACTGGTCCTAAATTCTTGTACTCAGAAATCCGATCCCTCAAGGCGTTTGCTTGTTGTGCCCCTGTGTGCATCTCACTTCCTCCCTGGGAGGAGCCTGGATGTTCACAGGAGCCAGCCTCTAGGGCAGAGTGAGCGTCTGTCCGCCCCGGCCCTACCTCTCCCTTCCCCTCACCGCCTCCCCCCGCCCTCCCCTCGCTAGGCCAGGGCTGTGGACCGCATCGACGCCTGTTCTCCCCTTGTTGACCCGAAACTCTGCTTTACGCACGCAGGGTCTTCGGCCAAGCGGAGCACCTCCACGGGCACCAAGGAAGCGAGCTCCAGCAGAGAGAGGTTCCGGGAGCGCTCCCGGCTCAGCCAGAACAGGAAGCTCCCCTCCGCGGGCCAGGGCACCCACGATGTCGCCGCCGCTGCCTCCGCCGCCGTGGCCAAGCGCCCGCGCAGCCGCACCGCCGCCGGCGAGGGCGACGTCCGCATGAGCAAGTCCAAGTCGGACAACCAGATCAGCGACAAAGCCGCCCTGGAGGCCAAGGTGAAGGACCTGCTGACGCTGGCCAAGACCAAGGACGTGGAGATCCTGCACCTGCGGCAGGAGCTGCGGGCCATGCGCGCTCAGCTGGGCCTGGGCGAGGAGCCGGCCGAGGGCGAGGAGAAGGAGGCGGCCCCCGCCCCCCCGCCGCCCACGGACGTGGAGACCACCCTACTGCAGCTGCAGGGGCAGAACACGGCCGTCCGCGAGGAGCTCGGCCAGCTGAAGAGCGAGAACCGCATGCTCAAGGACAGGCTCAACGCCCTGGGCTTCTCCCTGGAGCAGCGGCTGGACCCCTCGGAGAAACTCTTCGGTTACCAGTCCCTGAGCCCCGAGATGGCCCCCGGGCACCACAGCGATGGGGGCGGCACCCTGACGTCCTCCGTGGAGGGCTCGGCCCCGGGCTCCGTGGAGGACCTGCTGAGCCAGGACGAGAACACGCTGATGGACCACCAGCACAGCAACTCCCTGGACAACCTGGACAGCGAGTGCAGCGAGGTCTACCAGCCGCTGACGTCCAGCGACGACGCCCTGGACGCGCCGTCCTCCTCCGAGTCGGAGGGCATGCCCAGCACGGCGCGCTCGCGCCAGGGCAGCAGCGGGAACGCCAGCGAGGTGTCGGTGGCCTGCCTGACGGAGCGCATCCACCAGATGGAGGAGAACCAGCACAGCACGAGCGAGGAGCTGCAGGCCACGCTGCAGGAACTGGCCGACCTGCAGCAGATCACGCAGGAGCTCAACGGCGAGAACGAGCGGCTGGGCGAGGAGAAGCTCATCCTCATGGAGTCGCTGTGCCAGCAGAGCGACAAGCTGGAGCACTTCGGCCGGCAGGTGGAGTACCTGCGCTCGCTGCTGGACGAGCACCACATCGCCTGCGTGCTGGACGAGGACGTCAAGAGCGGCCGCTACCTGGAGCTGGAGCAGCGCTACGTGGACCTGGCCGAGAACGCCCGCTTCGAGCGCGAGCAGCTCCTGGGCGTGCAGCAGCACCTGAGCAACACCCTGAAGATGGCCGAGCAGGACAACAAGGAGGCGCAGGAGATGATTGGGGCGCTGAAGGAGCGCAGCCACCACATGGAGCGGCTGGTGGAGTCGGAGCAGAAGGGCCGGGCCGCCCTGGCGGCCGCGCTGGAGGAGCACAAGAGCACGGTGGCCAGCGACCAGATCGAGATGAACCGCCTCAAGGCCCAGCTGGAGCACGAGAAGCAGCGCGTGGCCGAGCTCTATTCCATCCACAACGCCGGGGACAAGTCCGACATCCAGGACCTGCTGGAGAGCGTGCGGCTGGACAAGGAGAAGGCCGAGGCCCTAGCCGGCGGCCTGCAGGAGGAGCTGGCGCACACACGCAACGAGGCCAACCGGCTGCAGGACGCCATCGCCAAGGTAGGGTCCCTGACACCCCCCACCCCTTCCCTCCCCAGAGCTGGGCCCGCTGCGTGGCCAGGATGCCCGCCTGCGGGTGGGTGTCTCTGTGGACCATGGCGCCACTCTCCTTCGCCAGTGACGGCTGCCAGCACTGCCCTGTCTCAGGGGCCTCCCGCCAGCCTGGGTGACCCCAATCTCCCAAGGCTGGGTCGGTGGGCCCCGGGTCCTGAGCGTCGCCCGCCTTCATCCACACTGCATTGTGGCTCACGACTCGAAGCCACCCCTGACCTGGAGGTGGGGGGCGGCCACTGGGCGCGTGGGAAGAAGGGGAGGCTGCAAGGTACTGCCCCACGTGGCCCTGGGCCGGGCATTTGGGGACTTGGCCCTCTCCCTGCTGTCCCCCTTTTATTTTCTGTTGCTCTGGGGTGACAATTTCTGGAGTAAGCCATGTTTGGCCAGCATGGATTCTTAATCGGAATGGACGAGACCTTGCATTTCTTACTAGTGGTCACGTTGAAACACAGTGTTGGAGATCCGCTCTCTGAGGCCCGCCCTGGTGGCCCAGACCCAACCCCCCTGCCCGGGAGAGAGATGAGGCCGTCTGCCAAACTCACCACCGCTGAGCCAGTCCTGACTCGGCGACCCTGCAGGACAGGAGAGGAGGGCTTCCCAGACGGTGGCTGTCATAGGCCCGGAACGCCTTGTTTTTCTCCCTGGCGTGGAAGCTCCCAAACCACTTCCATCTCACAGCCACCCAGGAGGACAGGGTCGGTAGGTAGAGCTGCCCTTGTGAGTTTCCGAGACTGTCACTGGTGATGGGAGTGGAGAGTCCCGTCGTTCTGCTCACGGCACTTCCAGACTGCTGACCTTGAAGTCGGCCGCCCAGTCAGTACGTGACCTTGATACCCCAGGGCTCTGGCTGTGAAGACCGAGAGCCTTTAAAACCCCAGGGAGTTGGGGAGCTGATACCGGGCGCCTAAGTAGAAGGAGGATGTTTCGAGAATGATGATGTGCCAATGTGCATCAAATGCGCAAATGTGGTCTGCATACAGTTGATGTTTGTGTTGATACCGTGTTAAGAGTTGAATGAGGCCCCAATAAAACGTTTTAAAATGAACAAGCAAAAACAAACCCCAGGGAGTGCTTCTGTCCTGTCCTCTGTGGTTAGTTTGAGTTAGAATCGACTTGAAGGCAGTGGACAGATGATGGTGCCTTGGGCTGAGCGTCAGGCTGCTGACTAAAAGGTCAGTGACGTGAGCCCAGCGGCCGCTCTGAGAGAGACGGGTGAGGCTGTCTGCATCCTCAGAGAGCTCCAGCCTCGGACACCCTGGGGAGCAGCTCTGCCCTGTGCTGCCGGGTCGCCGTGACTGGGACGGGCTTGGGGGCAGTAGAGGCCGCAGGGAGGGCGGGGAGCTCCCCGGGAGCGCCTGGAAGTCACGCTTCCACAAAGGCAGTGTGGGGAGAATTGTTTGGGTTTTCAGCTCCAATCATGTGTTGAGACTGTCAAAGCTCAGACCCGGTGTTTGTAGGACAGCACGTTAACTGTTAACCAAGAGCATGCTTGCAGCCCCAAGCCCGGAGCAGGGGGAGCTTTCCCCGGGGCTTTCAGACAGCGAGGGGGAGGGGCAGGCGGGCGGCAGCAGGTGCTGCGTCGGCACGGGAGGGCTTCTGAGAGCCTGCGGGAAAACTCGGTCCCGCCGCCATGCCATTCTCCCACGGAGTCTGTGGTGTCCCCGTGTCTCGTGGAGCTGGTGGGAGTGGAGAGCGAGCGGTCTCCCGGAGTCCCTGACTGTCCTGCAGGGAGGTTTCCAGCTCCGTCTTCAGGCCTTCCTAAGCCCACCTTCCGGTGCAGGTGGAGGACGAGTACCGGGCCTTCCAGGGGGAGGCCAAGAAGCAGATGGAGGATCTGAACGTGACGCTGGAAAAGCTGCGCTCAGAGCTGGACGAAAAGGAGACGGAGCGGAGCGACATGAAGGAGACCATCTTCGAGCTGGAGGACGAGGTGGAGCAGCACCGGGCCGTGAAGCTGCACGACAACCTCATCATCTCCGACCTGGAGAGTAAGTCAGGCCCTGGCGCCCGCCCTCCCTCCCTCCCTCCCACGCACACGCCCTCTGCCCTGCCCCCTGTGGGCCTCACCGGGCTCAGGGGCCAGGCGCAAGCCCTGAAACAGGACTCGAGCGCCCCAGATGTGTTCTTGTCAGTAAGGGAAATGGGAAGTCGTATCGTCAGTGAAACTACGATGGTGGTTTCAGCTTCAGCTGTCGGCCGGGGCCACGTGCGTGTTCCAGGAGGGCCGCACGTGGCCCCCGAGGCACAGTTTGCCGACGCCTGGCCCCGGTGAACCAGCTCCAACCCTCCGTCCCGTAGCATTGTTCTGATGGCGGCCACCCTGTGTGGCAGGAGGACGGCCCTGGCTCTCCCAGGCTGCTCGTCCCCCCTGAGCTGACACTCTTCCCCTGTGACCACCGGCCTGGTCCCACAGCCGCACCTGAGCTCCTGGCGTGAGGGTTCTGGGGAGAGGGGAAGTGAAGAGAGAGTGGTGAAAGCCCTGGTGTATGGGAGCTCTGGCCCGTATGAAACATCTTGGCTCTGGTAGGTGGCAGCCGCTCCCACTGGCCATGTGTCCTGTGCCTCTTTAACAAGCCCCTGTCCCAGCAGGGCCACTGGTCACAGCTCCCGCGACTTTCTGGGGAGATTTGTTGGCCTTTACCCCAATGGCCCCAGCATTTCCCCCCCCCCCCTTTTTTTTTTTTTTTTCATTAGGCATCACTGCCCTCAGGTGGTGGGAGTAGGAGGCCCAGCCTTTGCTCTGTGGAGCTGGAATTGAACCTCCATCCCAGTGGACCGCAGTCCTGCGCACAACCACTACGCCACCAGGGCTCAGCCCATTTTTCCCCTTTTTAACATTGTTGTATTTGAGCAAAAGTATTCACGGCCCGTGTTCCTTGTCTGCGGTTTCTGCATGCACCCGGAAACGCCCATGGGTTGGTGGAGAAGCTCTGTGTCCTCCCATCCAAATCACCACAGCCTGTACATTCCCTCATGCCATGTGTGGCATCATGGGTTATGGCCTTCCTGCTGTGGGGGCATCTCTGTCGTAACTGTTCTCCCTCCGCTTCTGTTCACACTCAGCAGTTGCGGTCTCTGTGGTCTTAAAGCATTTCAGAGCATGTGCAGGACACACACACACACACACACACACACACACACACACACACACTCTATAGGCCAAGCTGTCTTATTTAGAGACTGCTTCAGGGATCGTTGGCTTCAGAGGTGAAAGCGTCTCTGGGCAGCAGTCCCAGGAATTCCTCCGGCTTCAATGGGCCCAGTGTGTCTGGACGAGTCTTTCCGAATTTGAAGTTCCATTCCACATTACTTATTTAAAAAAGAAAGAAAGAAAAGAAAGGCCATCCTTTTACAGAGGCTCCTGTTATATAACTGCCTGTGACTGGTCACATGAGGCGCGGAAGGCCCCACCCAGAGAGCGGAGAGCGGAACTTTCGCCTGCTGGCCTGTCCACACAGAGACTACCCGGGGAACACTCAGGGCTCTGCCCCAGCGGCCAGGGGCAGGCAGGCTTTTGCAGCCCCTGCAGGATGCCAGGGTGTTGGCACTCTATTTCCCCACCATTCTCCCCACCCCGTGGATCCTTTCAAAACGATGCTGCTCTGTACGGCTGAAGGAGGCGACAGTGCTCTAGCTCTGCCCGGAGAAGCCAGCCCTGTGTGGAAAACTCCCCCACCACGGTGTAGGGAGCACCGAGGGCCGTCCAGTCGGCTGTTCGGGGCCGCGCCTCCCCTTTGAGCACCCAGATCTTGCTGGCCCTTGATGGGGAGTGAGCCCTGGAGCTGTGGGAGCAGAGGTGGGAGTTGAACAGTTTCTGCCTGGGTGGAGGCACTCCTCCACCCCCACATCGTGTGGCCTTCAGTGTCCGGGGAGGGGGGCTCTGTCTCCAGGGAGAACCTGGGGTCCACGGTAGAGTTACAGGTAGGCATGTGCTCATCTAGAGGGTCAGAGCACCCAACCAGCCGACCTTCTGCAGGAAAGGCACGTCTAGGATATTTCTGAGATTTCTCTAACACCATCTCCGAAAATGCCAGAGATAGATGGCATTCTCCACTTGTTACTGGCAGCAGCCTGAAGAAAGGGCTGGCGATCGTCCTAGAAATGGGGCGCTGAAGACCCCGGGGATCCCAGTTTTCCTCCCACCTAGAGCCAGAATCCGTGTCCTGCCAGGGCGCCCGCCCCTGACAGCGGGCTCTTTGTTTTCAGTGTGGGAAGAGCGACACCTTGTGGTGCTGGCGCTCATAAACCCAAACCAAGCCCACGGCCATCTGTCTGCCCACAGGACGTCGGTCCATCAGCCTCCCAACCACCTACTTTCAAGGGGTCCCGGCTCATCATGACCCCATAGAGCAAGCAGAGCGTCCAAGATCAGATAACCTCATCTGCCTCTCAAGAGGCAGCTGGTGGGCTTGAACTGCTGACCTGTGGGGAGCAGCCTGATTCACGGCCCTCTGAGCCACCGTGGCTCCTGTTTGTGGAGAGCAGCTGCCAGAAGAAGCCAGGATGCGTCCGAGTGATGGACCGCCTCGGGGCCACTACGTGGTACCGGCTGTGTTCAACCCTGATGGAGCTGTAGCCCACAGCAATGTGCACAGCCTCAGCCCCCCTTGCTCTGCAAAGACAGATGGACACACTGCATGTCTAGAAGGAGCCCTGGTTGCACATCTGGCCGCCCACCACAAGGCAGGCAGGTGTCTGAGGGAGACAAGGAGGCTTCCCCCCCGTCCCCCTCCCCCTGAGAATCACTCTGTCAGCAGCCCACAGGGCCCATTCTACCGCGTGAGCCGCCTCGACTTGAGGCCAGGGGGTGAGTGGTCTGTGTGGCGCTTTTGAGGAAGGATGCGTGCCAAGTGCAGGCGGGATGATGCCACCGTGTGTCTCTGTGTCCCCCCCACTTCTTATGTGGACACGTGACTGTGGGCAGACTTGAAAGAGCGGAACCGCCTGTGTGGGGCTGGTGAGAAGCCGGCCCCTCTGGCCCTGCCCGCGGTGCCCTCCTCCAGGTTAGGAACCCTATTGGGGGAGGGAGGCCTGCCCCCCAGCTGCTCCTTGGGAGAAAGGTGAGGCGTAGTCCCCTGCCCCTGCCTGCCCCGGGACACGACCAGGGTGGCTGTGAGCAGGGGCCCAGGCGTTGGCGTGGGCTTTGCTGTGTTGGTGTCTTCCTCTAAGGAAGCGCAGTCTCGTTCGTCGGACGGTCTCCTGTAGAGCTCACACAGACAGCCACGTCGCTAAACCCCGGTGCGCCTGGTCCGTGTTAGTGGACTGGCGCAGCCTGTGGGCAGTGCTGCCCGCACCCCTCACAGCCCTGCAGCAGCCGGCACCAGCTTTGGTTCCAGAACATAGCCGAGGACGGAGACGCGTGGCTCTGCTCAGGGAAGGGCTGGCACTGAGTGATGGCGCAGCTTCAACGGCGCTTTTAATTCTCTCTCATCTTATTTATTTATCTTTCATTTATTTAAACGTCTTATTTATGTGTCCCCTCCCTTGGCAGTGCCCATTTCAAAAAGTTCCAGCCGTAAACGTGTGAACTCTTTGTGGTCTTTGCAGATACGGTTAAAAAACTCCAGGACCAAAAACATGATATGGAGAGAGAAATCAAGACGCTCCACAGGAGACTGCGGGTAGGGGATCCCCTGTGCCCACCCCCAGCCTGAGGGTCCCCCAGGAGACTGAACAGGGGACCCTATGCCCACCCCTAGCCCGTAGGCCCTCAGGGGAGACTGTCAGTGGGGTAGAGGCAGACCTGGTCAGGGTGGGAAGGTGCATGTGGAATTGGGCTGGACCTGACTCACGTGTATCAGTTCTGGACTAGAACATGCCTCCGACAATGCAACGTGCCATTTCACACGCGGTCTCTTCCTCCTGTGGCTGTGGCTGTGGCCGTGCCCCGCCCCTCCCCCAGCCCCGTGCAGGGAGCCCTGTGACACAGCTAGCAGCCCCAGGTCAGTGGTTCCATTTGACCAGCAGCTCCGGGGAGAGAGACGCGGCGTCTTCCCCACACCAGGGGCCCCGCGTGCAGGTGCGGGACGGCTCTGCCCTGCCCCCCTTGCTGTGGTTTACTGTCTAGTGTTGCTCAAGGGACAGGAGGCTGTTGGAACGCTGGGTCAGCTGAGTCACCGGGGCAATCTGAAGCATCGGCTTCCGAGAGGGGCCGGTGGGCTCTCCGTGCACCAGAAGCTCCTCGGTCACACAGGGTCTGGTGGGTTTAGAACCTGGGGCCAGACCTGGGGCCGCCAACTGCAGCCTCAGTGGTTAAAGCCACCAGTGGCTCGGAGGGAGAAAGCCGAGGCCGTGGGCTCCGTGAAGGTGGACAGTCTTGGGCGGAGCTGGAGAGGGTGCTGCTACCCCCCCGCCGGAGGCCTGCTCAGCTGTGGGGAACAGGGGCTTGGGGGGGCCGGGGGCTCCCAGACTGGCCAGCCCCTGCATCCTGCAGCAGTGGGAGGCCGCAGGCCCTGGCCTTGCCATGTCGGGACCCGCTGTCGGGTGATGCAGCGTGTTTGTTCTTGCTTCCTCTTCCCTTTCCTCTGTCTTTGAGCTGTTTCCCGGTGGTTTTTGAAGTCCGCCTGTTTACAGTTTCCCACTGTGGACCCCTGCGTTGGCCCACACCGCTTGGCCCCTGGGCAAGACCGGCCTTGATCTCGCAGGGGAGGGGCACAGGCAGCTTGGCTTTGTTGTCCGGACAGTTCACGGGGCACTTGGTGCCCCGGCTGGGGCAGGTCGGCCCAACTCAGTGGTGTCCAGGCAGATCTGACCCACAGTGAACTCCCCCCACCCTACCCTGGGGGGGACTGCCAGGCTTTGGGGGAGTCGAGGGCCACATCCTTTTCCTGCAGAGCAGCCCACGGGTCAGGTCACTGACTTTGAGGTTAGCCACCCAGTGCTTAAGCCACCGCGTCACCAGCGAGTCCTTCGGTTTTGTTTACCTGAGAAACTCCCACAGGCGCCTAGTGATTCTGACTCTCAGCGACACCAGAGGACAGGGTAGAACCGGCCCAGACCGTGTCCAGGGCTGTGACTGTCCCAGCATGCCACCTCGTCTTTCTCCTCCTGGGGCCCTGCAGGGCCCGAACCACCCACCTTTCCGTGGGGAGCCCAGCGCTGCTTCACACAGTGGGCCACCCCGGCGGGCGCCGTCAGCCTGGCCCCTGGGACCTAGGCAGTCCTCTGGCCTTTGGGGAGCCTCGGGACCAGGGTCCCCCCGCTGCCCGCCGCCTGGTTCTGGAGAGGAGCGTGCTCTCTCTCACTGCAGGAGGAGTCGGCCGAGTGGCGGCAGTTCCAGGCTGACCTGCAGACGGCCGTGGTCATCGCCAACGACATCAAGTCTGAGGCCCAGGAGGAGATCGGAGACCTGAAGCGGCGGCTGCACGAGGCGCAGGAGAAGAACGAGAAAGTCAGCAAGGAGCTGGAGGAGATCAAGTCGCGCAAGTACGGGGCCGGCGGGAGCATCTCACACTCTGGACCCCGGGTGGTGACGCTCTGCTGGTGGAGACGCTGCGTGGCAGAGGCCTGCTCTCCTCCAGCCAGGCCCCCCCCCCCGCCCCCCGCCCTAGGATTTCCCCCAGATGCTCACCTGGGGTAGGGCAGGGCTCCACGGGCCACCTCCCCTAGCCGCTGGCTGTGTGACCTCAGACTGGCCCTTTGGTCCCCCATGGCCTTCATTTTCTTTTCCTGAAAATGGAGCTTGCCCTGTGTGCCACTGAACTGTGGTTAGCATCACCTGAAGTGTGCACAGGGCGTGAAAAGACTGAGATCGGGCATGTGAGTGCCCAGCGTGGCTTCCTCCCCGTCATCCAGGGAGGGGTTTTCGTGTGTGTGCGTGCATGTGTGTGTGTGTGTGTGTGATAGAGACTGCGCTTGGCAAGTTTGGGTCCTAAGGCCCCCGCCAGGGAAGAGCCTGGCTTCTTGGCAGGGGATACATTGTAGGGACCGTCCCTTGCTGTGTCCACACCTGACTCTCCTGCAGGTGACACGGGCTTGGTGGGGACTCACTCTCCGTAAGGTATTCTGATCGAAAAGCCCAGTACTGCCCCTGGGACATGCCAGGTGGACATGAGCCTTTCTCAGTCCCACTGACCCGATGGCTCACGGGCACAGGGTGGGTGGGGGCAGACGGTGGCCTGCGGGACATTCACAGCCAAGACCTTGGCATCCCTGTGGTCCCCAGGCAGGAGGAAGAGCGAGGGCGTGTCTACAATTACATGAACGCGGTGGAGAGAGACCTGGCCGCCCTGCGACAAGGCATGGGCCTGAGTCGGAGGTCCTCGACGTCGTCCGAGCCGGCCCCCACCGTCAAAACCCTCATCAAGTCCTTCGACAGTGCCTCCCAAGGTACTCTCCCCCGTCCTCCCAGACCACTCACCGCCCGCCCCCTGCTCCGGTCTGTCCCCGGCCTCCCGTTGGTGCGCTCCCCCCTCCTCCCAGGGAAGGGTGGGACTTGGAACGAGGTTGGGCTGTAGTCCCACTTGCCCCTTAACCCCTCACGGGTCCTTAAGCATTTCCCTGCCCCTGCATGGGATGGGTTCTGGTGGCGATGTGCGTCCGTCTGCATTGCAGCCTGGGTCAGCCACTGCTCCACGGACCACGGCCCAACTCTGGTGGCTTTCGTGACCTCGTTCTGAGTGGCTCCTCCTTCTCTGGGACCATAAACACCCTGCTCCTCAGCCCCCACTCCTCTCTCAAGTCCCTCTTGCCGGCTTCATCTGTATCAATAGCTCCTCAAAGAGCATCACCCTGGAAGGCAGTCCTTGCTCACACGTGGAACTAAACTGGACTGGAAGGTAATGTCACGATGAACAGGCAGAGGACGGACATTGTCCAGGACTCCTCTTTCTCGGTGCTCACAGAAGCAGCGGGCGAGAACAAAGGGCGCATCGCACCGGGCGACTCTGCCCTGCCCGAGACCTCTGTAGCGTGTCGAGACGCAAGGCGGTTGCTTTGAGGACAAGAGCACACCTGGCCCCAGCCGGGGTCTTTTCCCTCGCCCACGTGCGTGTGAAGGTCGGATGTGGGCCAGGAGGACCTGCGGGGAACAATGGCGTGAACTGTGGTGTTGGCGAAGGTGCCCTGCAGGAGCCAGCCCCGCGTGGTTGGGAGGACAGCCACTGTGCTTCTTAGGGGCAAGGCTGGCGAGACTTGATCTCACATGCATTGGACAGGTTGCTAGAGACCGGCCGCTGGAGAAGGGCATTGTGCGTGGCAGAACAGAGGGGCAGCGGCGGAGAAGAAGGCCCTCAAGGAGAGGGCTTGACCCAGAGGCTGCAACCAGAGGCTCAGACATGGGGACCGTGGAGGGGCGCAGGACTGGGCAGTGCTTCGTGCTACTGTGAACGGGCCCGCTGTGGGTTGGAAATGACAGGACAGCACCTCACAGCAAGCAGAACTCCTGTCTGCTTCTAAGGAGACTCCAGGGGTTATCTGCTTTCCAGCTGAAAAATTATCTTAGTAGGATTTATCCTAGGACAGAGATTCCCAAACAAATTGAGCCCACTGCTTCCCTTTCAGAAAAAAAATTCATGCCCCCCCCCTCCCCCGCTCCCAGCAGTACAAAGCATTTGTACCATAGCCCACAGTCCAGGGTAAAGTGCAGGTGCCTACTTCTGTAGCCGCCTGCCTGGATCCTTCCAGCAGCCCCTGGGGGCTGGTCTCGGCACCGTGGAAAGCACTGCCCTAGAGAAGGGGAGCAGTGACAGACGCATCCTGGGGCCACTGTGAGCTAGAGCACAAGGACGGGAACGGCCTCCTGCCGCCCGCAGACGGACACGTGTACCTGAGAGCGCGCACTAGCTTCGACGACCCTGTAGACGGGGTCGCGCTGCCCTGGGAGTTTCTGAGACGGGAGCCCTCTGCAGCCTGGAAGACCCATCTCTCTCCCTGTGAGTGGCCGGTGGCTTCAGCTGCTGCCCAGCGTGTCACCACGGCAGCACCAGCATCAGAAGGAGCCTGCGCCGGCGGGACGGACGGACGGACAACCCCAGGAAGGCTCGAGGAAAGACGGCCTGCTCGCCCGTGAAGCCTGCTGTGTGAGCGTCCGAGACCGGCCAGCCTGCCACCTCGTACCCTGGCGGACTGTCACCTCTGGGTGTGTGTGGACTTCCTCAGTGTGTGCACGACTTCAGCGTCACATTATGATGAAGACACCCCCGCCCCGCCCCCATCCCAGCTGCCTGGTCACTTCTGGCTCTCAGCCACCTCGGAGACGGAGCAGAAACGCTTCCCTGGGTTTCCAGCGTGGTAGATCTTGGCCAGAGCAGACTTGCCTCTTCCCCTCCCACCCCTCAGAGAGTTATGATGGGGGGTTATGATGTCTGTGAACAGCTCCGAGGGCTGCTGGGGAGTGACCGGATGATGTCAGGGGCACAAGGCCCTATGGCGAGAGAGGACGCCCCCAGATCTCTGGTGGCTCCCAGAGGGCCTCAGTGAGCCAGCAAGGAAGGTTGGCGCAGAGAGCTCTCCCTGTCCGATGACACACTCACGATACACCTGTCCATCTGTCCCTCGCGCAGTGCCAAGCCCCGCCGCCGCCGCTGCCATTCCCCGCACGCCTCTGAGCCCGAGCCCTATGAAGACGCCCCCTGCTGCTGCTGTCTCCCCGATGCAGGTGAGTGCCCGGGCAGCCGTGGGGAGGTCTCCTCTGTCAGGTAGGGAGAGGGCAGTCTCACCAGGAAAGGGTTTCAGCGCCTGGGTGGTGTTGGCAGGTAAGCATTGGACTGCACACCCAGTGCCAGCCTCTCCAAAGGAGGAAGAGGAGGCTGTCGGCTCCCAGCCAGGGCTCCAGCCTCCGGCACCCTGCCCTGAGGTACTCAGGATGTACTTCGTGGCAGCGGATTGGTGGTTTCTTCCCTTAAATACTAGGGGACGTCTTATGGCTCCTTATGAAGAAGATCAGGGGAATTTTTCACACACTTGTCAAAGCCCTCGTGCTGTGTGTGAATAGATCCTTAAGGCAGAGACGTAAAAACAACAAAAAAGCAAACTCCCTGTGCCATCAGGTTGACCCTGATGGATAGGGTAGCAGTGCCGCCAGGAGGCTCCAGGAGTGTAGCTCGGTGGGGGGGCAGAAAGCCCCGCCTTTCTTGCGAAACAAGGCACGATAAACGGTGTCACTGTTCTAATGAACTCCAAGAGAACACGGGCCACTCCAAGCACTTGACAGCGCTTTGACCCCAGTCCAGTCGGCTGGCAAGCCTAGTCGCGTGGGGTGCTTGTCACACAGCGACCCGCAGGACCAGAGTGGGACTGCCCCTGGGGCTCACTGAGAGTGTCGCTCGTGCTGACGCGGAGAGGTTGGGGGTTACGTAAGCAGCCCGCCGCTCACCTGTTGGGCCCACAGTGCTTCTTAAGGGGGTGTGCAGGGGGGCTTCCGTGAGTTGGCCCCCCCAGATTCGATGGTCTTTCCATCCCAATTCCCGTGCTCTCTGAAGCCCCTGGCACTGGCCCCTGCCTGCAGAGGTGGATGTGTCTTGCCTGGGTTCCACCCCCCGTCACACCCTGGTCAGTGGCCGGCAGTGGCTTCTGAGCCTGTGCTCTCTGTCCCCGGCACAAAAACATGTTGCTAAGTGCGCCGTGTGGCTGGCCTGCCTCAGCCCCTGAGCTTGCAGCCCCCCAGCCTGGCCTGAAGGGCATCAGGCAGCAGCTGAGGCTTTTCTGGGGGCTCCTCCTGGACAGGCTTTAGCGGCTCCTCAGCCCCTGGGTGGGCAGGACCAGAACACAGCTGTGCTGACCGGGGCTCTCTTTCCATGACCTCTTCGCCTCGGTCTCCCGATAGCCTCGTGGCTCGAGCGTCCCCTCTGCGCTCTTGAACCCGTGCCCCACCCTCTCTCCTGGTTGTCCTGGTGCCAATACTGGTCACAGGGAAGTCCGAGTCCCGCCGAGCGGCAAGCGGGCCGCCAGGTCAGAGCTCCGGGCCCGCTGTGGTCAAGCCCCCCTCTCTGTGGGCTCTTGATGCAAAGCCCATGGAGAAGAGCACATGTCCCTTTCAGATGGACTGCTGCTCACACGCACAGCGTCTCGGCGGGAAAGATGGACGTCGGCCAGGGTTTCGTCTTGTTCGGGCCCGCAGTCAATGCCCACGGAAGTAGCAGTCAGGAGATGAAGGCATGTGCTGCACTGAGACGGCTCCACAGGGCTGATGAGGACACTCCGAGGTCTCTGGCGCACCTGACCCATGCCAGGGTGTTTCCCGCTGCCCGAGGAGGACGGACAGATGGACGGATGAAGAACAGATGCGCTCGGATGGATGAATGATTGGAACTGTGAAAGAACTGTGAAAGAGCACTGGACGGCCTAAGAACCAACCTGTTCGCAGAGCCAAGGAGGGCAAGATGTTGTCTCCTGTGCTGTGGGCATGTTGTCAGGAGAGACCGGTCTCTGCAAAGGGACGTGCTGCCTGGTACAGTAGAGGGGTGGCGAGGACCAGGAAGGCCCTGAGGAGACGACCGGGCACAGTGGCCGCTCCAGGGGGCTCAGAGGTAACCACTGTGAGGACGACGTACCCTGGGCCTCGGGCCCCTGAGGGAACTGGCTTGGTGGCATCTAACCACGGAAACCGCCTGCAGGCACTGCCCGTCAGAACTCTTAAAGATGATTATTACCTACTTTTATCAAGGCCTCTCACGTCTCTTAGCATAGTCCGGACCTTCATCCAGGGTGTCTAGCACATTTGCACATATGCTGCCGGCAAGCGAGGCTCTGTGACGCCTCAGGAACAAAGCCTGCTTTGTAAAGCTCTCTGAGCGCAGGAGAGAACTGGCACCTCTGTGACTTGGTGAACCTGACAGACAGAAGCCACATTCCAGGAGTGCTTGCTCCGTTGGCACAGCATTTCTCAGTCCCCTGTAAGCAGAGAGGACCTGGGAGGTACGTGGGTCCATCAGGGTGTGCTGCAGCAAACTCATGGGCCGCTCCGTTACACAGAAGCACGCCTCCAGACCGGAAGGCCTCCGGGGGAATCGAGGCTCCGCCCCGCAGAACCCCGCTCCGTGGCTTACACCACAGGGGATGTGCCCTCGGCTCAAATCAAGGTCCTCTCCTCTGGGTTTGGGCAACAAAGAGAAGCCTGAAGGGGCAAGATGAGGGCTGGAGGGTGGGTGGGGTGAGGTTCCCCAGGGAGGTTCGCCTTGAAGAACAGGAAGGCGCCTGGTTGTGATGGGGAAGACGGTCCTGGGCCAAGTCTGCCGGCGTTCTCACCAGACTGCTTCATCATGCTTCAGCATGATTGCGTGCTGTGTTTTGAGACCGTCTGACAAGATGGCCCCTTTGGAAGGAGGAGCAGCGTGGCAAGGGACAGTCGTAGACTCAAGGGTGTACAGGCGTTCACTCGGGCAAAATTACAAGTGCCTCGTAAGAGAGAGACGGGTAAAAACGAAAAGGGGTGGGGGAAATCGGACAAGCCATCGGCCAGTTGGTAGGTGAAGGAGGTTGCTAGATGCAAGAGTGGGTGCAAACAGTACGTGTATTTGAGAAGAGACCTCGTTTTGGAATCCCATAACCCACCGGAGCCAGCCTCTCCATCTTGATGAGGGTGAGCCAGGGATTTCCCACAAAGGGATTTCGCCCGAGGGAGTGGGCGGTCTTTTTCCACAGAGGATTGACGGCCTTCGGCCGAGACCCTCGGCATGACAGACGTCAGGAGACGAGGTGGGGGAGCTCCAGACCAGCAAGAACGCCTACGCCACACGGCCCTGACGCGAGGCTCGCCCACACACGTGCACATGCCGCCCCGCAGACAGTGGGTGTAGAGATCCCTGCTCAGGAGAAGATTCTGGAAGTGACCAGTAGACACATGAGAAGATGGCATCCCTGGCCACCCATGCACGCAGATGACCTCACCCCCAGCGAGACCCCCATTGGGTACCCCGTCACCCACACCAGACCCCGCCCTCCCTCGAGATGGTCCCCTCGTTGCCAGGACTCAGCTGCTCTGCTGCGCAGCAGAAGGGCCCCTCTCGGTTTCCGAGGGGGTGGGTCTCTGCGGTGTACAAGGGGATAGCTAAAGAAACCTGGAATGTTTTTTTGTTTTTGTTTTTACAAAGCAACCTTATCACCTTCAGACTTCTCTGGTACACTTAAACCATTTGTCAAATCTGCAGTTGCCTTCTTGGAAGCATTCTTCAATCTCATCTGTTTGGATGGCTGGTAGCACCTCCCTCGCTTTTTTCTCCACCTCTTCTAAAAGTCGTCATGTCACTGCCCTTTTATGCCCCTCTGCATTTGAGGAAACAAAAAAAAGTTGCACAGAGTGAAGCCTGGTGAGTCAGGTCCGTGGGGCGAGAGAGACAATACTGTTTCTTGCCAACACCCAGTGCGCTGAGATGGCTGTGTGAGCAGGTGCCTTGTCGTGGTGGCAGAACCAGTTCCCGTCCGCCACAAGGGAGGCCTTTTTTGTCGCACCCATTATGCAAACTTTTCAGAACCTCTAAATAGGGAGCTTGAATAGCAGTGTGACCTGATGGAATGAACTCCAAACGCACTACAAGCCAACATTTTCATACATTCAGGAAGTTGATGGGTGTCCAGAATGAGGTTTGTCATCAATCAGCATTTCACGAGAAAGCCCCTCGCACGCTCGAGTGTTCCCCATAGCTCTGTCCTTGTACGCCTTATCCAACATCACAACAGTTTCTGCAGCGTTCTTCCCAATTCCATAGCTGCACGCTGTTCTATTACGTCAGCCATCACAAAAAACAAGATCTAGGTGAAACTGCTTTATGGAAAATTCACCGTGACCAGAGAGGACCTTCCCAGTTGACACCACTGGGTGCACTAACTCAGAGCGAGTTGCTCGATGCTCTCCTAGCAGGGAGAACGCACACTAAGAGAGCGTCGCTCTGCCCTGCGCAGTCCCAGTGTTTTTGAGGTCCCCCTTCCTGGAGGGCTGCAGTTTAGATGGATTGACAGTGTTGGGGCTGGTGAGGACACGGAGAAGGTGGGTGTCTCGCGTGAGGTGAGCAGCCTGTCGCTGGGCAGATGACCCAAGGGCCGTGTGCCATTGCCCACGAGCCGAGGTCGGAGGTGGTGGGCAGGAGCACCAGAGGGCTGTGGGTGTGGCCACCTCAGGTGGCAGGTGACAGGCTTTCCCAGGTCACCAGTAGCCACTGAGGGGTATCAGGTGGGGACAGTGAGAGCTGGACCAGGACACGTCTCCCCTTCATAAACGGCACTGATGCCCTCTCCTTACACCACTCTGAGTGCCAGGGGAGTGGATGCCAGGGCTGCAGGGCACAGGAGGGGAGGAAGGGCGTGCTGTAAGCAGATAGCAGGTGGCTCCCTGGATCTTGACTGCGACCATCATCCTGCAAAATGTCCTCATGGGGGCAGGACATGAGGTTGTGTTGCTGGGTTGTGTTTCACAGCTGCAGGTGAATCTCGGATAACCTCAGCAGTCTGTGTGTGTGTGTGTGTGTGTGTGTGTGTGTGTGTGTGTGTGTAAGTGTGTGTGTAAGAGAGGAGACACCCTCCCCTCCCTTACTATAGTGATGTAGAATGAATTGTTCAAATTCAGAGCCAATCATTTGGTCTGCGGCTATCAACTTCAGGTTGGGCCAGGCCACCACTGAACACCCACCCCCATCTCTTCTGATTTCAGAGGCACTCCATCAGTGGACCCATCTCAGCATCCAAGCCCCTGACAGCCCTGACGGATAAGAGACCAAACTACGGGGAAATCCCCGTCCAAGGTACCCACCCCCCTTGCAGTTCCTACTGACGCTATCCCCCTGAATCCACCCTGTGTCGTGCATACTGTCTTTGCGTCTCTGTGGTGACTTTTGGTTTGACTACAGTGTTGCCTCCTTTGTTTCTCACACGAGTGCCACCCGACCTGGTGCACGTCTTCATCCCTGAGAGCTTGGTAAGGAGGGGAGCAGGCAGAACCAGACTCACTGCCCCTGGTCCGTGTGGCGCAGAGCCAGCCTCCAGCAGGGCGGGACTGCCCCGGTGGGCTCTCGAGACGGGAGCTCTTTACAGGAGCAGAGAGACCCGCCTTCCTCCCTCAGAGCAGCTGGCGATTTTGATTGGCGGGCCGCGCAGCTCGAAGTTCTTTGCTGATTGTACATTTTAATTGTGTTGTTGGCGACCGTCTGGTTTCAGTTCACCTCTGTGCAAGGACCAGTCACGGAACAGCATCCACCAGGGACCCCATTTGCTGCTCAGCTGAGCAGCACCCCTTGTGAGATTAGCCGCACTCTGCTCTCCCATCTGTCCACGGGCACACAGGCCGTGAGGGGTCCGGGGCGTCTTGCTGGACGTGCACCAGCCACGCTCTCTGCTGGGGTGGCCAGCAGTTGGGTGAACGAGAGTGTCTCCATGAGTGGGCACCTCCGTGGATGAGCCTCCCAAGACAGAGCTGGGCGAGCGCTGGTGGCCGTCTTGTTGCTCTGCCGCTGTCACAGAACTTTCCTCTCTGATCCCGAGGGGCTGGAGGTTCTGGCTCTCGGGGAAGGTTTCCTGTGGGCTCTGGGAGAAGGGTCTCTTTGGGGCACCTGTGGGCCTGTGCCTGAGCTTCTCTCCTGGGGACGCTGAGTCCCAGGGACATGCTCCCATCCTGGCTGTTCTTTTGGGGGGCTGTGCCCGCCCCACTCCCCTTTTCTCCCTCGTCAGATAAAAGGTGATTGAGGCGTGACCTGAGTAGGGGATGGGTCAAATAAGGGTGCTGTGTGCTGCACCCCTCCCCCATGAACAAGCACAGCTGAATCCTCTTTGCTGCTGCTCTGAATCCAGCTCAGCACCCCCAGACCACACTCGGGCCCCCAAGTCAGTTCTTGTTCATCTCCACCCTGCACAGAGCAGAGCTGCCCCCCAAGGGCTGCCAGGGCTGTCAAGGTGTTTGTTTTAATAGTTGTAGTGGCATTTAGTGCACGTATCACAATTCAGTAGTTCAGTCGTACTAAGAATTGTACAATCATTAGCAGGATTTCAAAACATTCTCTCCCCCCCCCACGATTAAATCACCTATAAAATGAGTTGTAAAGTACCTTTGGTTCTAGTGCCCCCTCCCTTCCACTGTCACAGTCGACTCCCGAAACCCCCTCACTCCCCTCGTTCCCCCCATGCACCCGCCACCCCTACACAGCTTCGCCTCGGTTGTCATCTCTGTGCCCCCACTCCTGTGCGGACAGCAAACCGGAGAGCCCAACAGACACTGTAGGAACAAAAGCGAGATGAAGTTGTAAGCATAAAACAACAGTAATACAAAGATAAAAAATATATAAACAATGAGTAAGGGAAAAGGAATATTGTGTTGTAAAAGCCAGGGAAGAAGTTTTGTCACGGAACAAGCAAGGAATCCTTGCACCAGAGCAAACTCAGGGTGGGTCTAGAGAGGTCAGCTGACGCCTCATCGAGTCTGACCCCGCAGTCAGGAGGGCGGTGATCTGTGTCAGATGGGAGGCGCCCGGGCCTCCGCCTGTGCCTAGAAGGGGACCTGACGGGGTGCTCAGCAGAGCCGTGTTCGGGACCACAGACCGGGGGGCTCACACTTCCTCAGCATGTGAGCTGCTTACAAAATGATCAAGTCAAAGTCATCTACCACCTATAAAGATGTAAAACATCTGTTTATTTATTTTGGGGACATCACTGCCCTCTGGTGGGGGTAGGATGCCCAGCCTTGCTCCTGGAGAGCTGCTGTTGGATTTGAGCCATCAACCCTGTGGGCCGCAGTCCCACACTCAACCACTACACCACCAGTCCTCAGCCCCAATTTATTTTTATTTGTTACATTTACTCATAAATGTACTGAGAGTTCTTTATATGTACAATATATGTTCATGTACCTTGCGTAACCGCATGAGTCCACATTGCACAACACAACACAGTTACTTATGTACATTTTTTGCCGTGACCTGAGTTGACTCCGATCACTTGCACTGAAGTGAGCCAGGAATGCAGAGTCTGGACAGTAGCTGCTGGCAGCCAGCCTCAAGCACGCTTCCACATGGTCATCGGTCATGGTGGAACGGTACTTGGACTTCATGATCCTTATGTGGGAAAAGGCTGACTCTCTTAAATAAGAGATAGCACGTTTTCTCACGTGTGGGTGCTCCCCCCTGCGAGTAAGTTTCAGAACTGTTCATGCGCTCTGGACTTCAGCCGAGTGTCGACTTGCAGTGTCAAAATCTCATCTTCCAGTCCAGAAAAGTTAGGTGAAACAGTGTCGCAGTTTTCAATGCAAGTTGATCAGCCTCAGCATCTTCCCAAACAGGACAGCACATGGATGTGCGACTGGAGCAAAGAAGAGTCTTGAAACCGTTTGACTTAACTTTTTGGTTTTGCTGCACTTAGCGCAGTTGTTTGTGCATGCGTTTGACACCTAAGACTGCATCTGATTGGCTGCACTGTGTATCAGTGAAGTGACCGACGGGATTGATGTTAGGCTTACGTTTTTCCAATGCCATGTGATATCCACCCACATACATTTGCAATTGCCTAGTAGATCGATGTATTGAACACCCCTGCTGTAGATCTTTATGGAAACAGCCAGCCCCCCTCTAAGTGGTTGGTGGCTTTTGAACTCCTGGCCCTATGGTTGGCAGTCCAACATAGACCCACAGACCCAGGCCCCTTCACTGACCTCCATCAGAGCATGACCACGTAGTGCCCAGAATCCATGTGGGCCTAAGTGTCACAGCCTGATCTGTGACCCTGGTCCAAGTGGCGAAGGACAGACAGGTCTGCCCCTGGGCCCAGAACGCAGGCTTCTGAAAGGGATTCACCGTCTGCCGTGCGAGGGGTACGTCTCAGGAGGCCAGACGGCTCAGCAGACCTGGCTCAGTGGGGCAGCTGAGGGAGAGCCTGGGGTGTGTCTCCCCGCCTGGGCTGTCAGTCGGCAAGTAGGTGTCTCGGGAAGTGGGCTGAGCAGAGGTGGACTCTGTAAGAAAGTACACCCATGTGACCCTCTACTAAACCCTTCCCTTAGGCGAAGATTTTATCCTAAAGCCTCGGCATGGTCAAAGGAAAGGGGGTGCATAATATTCCGGAGCGTTCTCTACGAGCGCCCTCCTGACTTGAACATTTAATGGACTAGAGAGAAGAACACAAGAGCCCCGGTGGCCTCGTGGTCACTCCCTGGGCTGCTGCCCACAAAGCCAGCAGTTCTAAACCGCTGGTTGTGTGTTGGGAGAAGACAAGACTTTCCGCTCCCATCAAGAGTCTTGGAAATGCACAGGGGCAGTGCTGCCCAGCCTTTCAGGGTCGGCGTTAGTTGGCACAGACTTGATGGGAGTGGGTTTCAACTTGACCCATCACAAGGCAGGCTAGGACCCAACCAGTGGTTTGATTCAGAGCCTCAACCCTGAGGCCCACCAAGGGCACTGACAGAGAAGTCCGCTGCCCGGACCGTTCAGGGCCAGCGACTGTGCGGACGTGCTTCTGTGGTTTCTGCAGTCGGGAGTGGGGGGGGGGCTAGGCTCCGCCAGATGCAGATGGACAGGACGTGCCTCTGCTCAGTCCCTGCTCAGCCCCGGGGCCTCTCAGGCGTCTCCGTTTCCTCCCTGGACCTCTCCTTCCTTCCCTGCCACCCTCACCTTGGGCCAGCGGCGCGTGGGAACACACATGCCCAGCTCCACCTCAGTTCCAAAGCAAGGTCTTCCTCTTGCCGCCATGCCTGTGACAACAACACTTTCTCTCCATGTTTTCTTCAGCATGTTCATCTGGCCTCCGTCTCCCTCTCGCAGGGCACCTCCCTCCATGCCCCTCACTCGCCACCATGCTAATCCCCGCACTGGCCGGCCACCCCCTGGCTGGGTCAGCCCAGGGCTGCTGCAGCAGAATCAGGGAGCTTTCCCCTGAGTCCAGGTCCTCCTCCGCCTGCCTCATCTGTCTCCCCGAGGGCACGGACACCCACTCACTCCACTTGGCTGTGGCTGGAGGCCTGCTAACCTGATCAAGCCCCGATAGCGCTACTGACAGACAGCACCCAGCCCAGGCGCCATGCCCTCCAGGCTCTGGGGGGGCTGTGTGAAAACCCAACCCCCTGCCGGCAGCGGGTCCCGACTCAGCCACACTGCTGCTGATGCACTGGGATTCCCTGTTGACCTTTCGGTGGGCAACCACGTCACCCCTGCACCCCCGGTGGCTCCTTTTGTTAGAGTACCCCCAACCCCGCCAGCTAGTTCTGACTCAGCTACCTCTACGACAGCATAGAACTCGCCCCCCCGAGATCTCCGAGACCGTCAGTCTTCACGGGGGCACGCCGCCTCATATTTCTCCAGAGCAGCAGCCAGTGGTCTCGAACTGCCAACCTTGTTAGCTGTCGGGTGCTTAACTCAGTGTACCACCATGGCTCCTGGCATAGGGTGGGAGCAGTGTTTCAGTGTTAAAAACCATCTTCATCATTGATGGGCTTAGTCACGGTCTCAGAGAATGATCACCACACCAGACACACTGCCTTCGGTAGTTTTGAACTTGTTGTGGCCCGAGATGGGGTTTCTGAAGTTATCCATCTTCACAGGGGCAGGTAGCCTCGCCTTTCTCCCATGGAGTGTCTGGCGGGGTTGAACCGCCAGCCTCCACAGCACCAGGGCTGCTTTTGTCTATGGACCCCCGATCCCAAGCCCATCTCCACAGAGTTGACTCGGACTCAGACTCCATGGGACAGTGGGACTGCTTCATAGGGTTTTGGAGGCTGCTGGATTCTGCAGAAGGACTGCCTTCCTTCTCCTAAGGCTTAACCTGCTGTGCCACCAGGGCCCTTTCTTTCCTGCAGAGAAGCCACTGCTCATCCAGCGTTCCGCCTTTGGCACTGGTTCCCGAGGAATATCTGCAGCCTCCCCCCCACCTGCTGTAGCCCCCTCCCCATGATAGGGCTGTAGCATTTGACATTCCCCTAGACTCCAGGAGGGGTGCTGCCTCCGGTCCTGTGCCCTGGTACACATCCAGATGCTTCTGCTCAGTACTTTGGGGGCGTTACATACTTGTAGTTTGGGCTCACATGTTTCCAGAAAGTAGCTGTGGCGCCAAGGTCGGCTGTGCCGGGGCAATCAAGACCCATTTGGGCCCCTTGGCTCGCAGGGGGACAGAGGCAGATGTGTGTCCTAGCTGTCGTTTTCCGGGTGTGGTTTTCAGCTGTGCCTCCGGGGCCTGCTGGGAATAAGGGGGATTAGATCAGGCACCTTAGAAACATTTTATTATTGCGCCCCACCGCGGCTGTCTCTGTCTGGAGCACAGGCAGTCAGGTGTGTCCGTGGTGGTGGGTGGTGGTGGTGGTGAGGTGCCCTTGCATCTGGCCACCTCTGCGCCTTTCTCAGCTGTTCCTGTGGTTGAGGCCATGGTTGCAGCCCCCGTGTCCGTCCATCTCCTTGAACGCCTGCTTCAAGTTCACTGCCCCTCCAAGGACCGGCCTCTCCTGATGACATCGTGCCCCACGTGCACGGCCGTATGTCTTTCCTCTCCTCTCAGAGCTTCTGTCTGCATTTTTGTGCCCAAGAGAGTGTTTTCTGCTTCAGGCACTGCACGGTCCTTCCTGCGTCACCCTGACACCCCCGTAGTGCGAGGCACCTGCTCTTGGCCTCCATCCTCTCTGACGTGCACGTGGGGGGATGGAACCGCAGGGCTGGGCTATTTCCCACAGACACGCGGTGGGGGCGACGACGTCTTGGTTCTGGTCACGTACCGGCGACGTCGTGCACGGCAGAGGGAGACCTGTCTTCATCGTTGCTCCCTGCTCGACACACAGAGAGATGTGCTTCCAGAAAAGGACTCACGCACTTGTGGAGGCCGCGGGCCCCCACCCCGAGGCTCCTCCAGCCAGCAGGGGTGAGATGCGCTCTCACCAGCAGGGTCGGCGTCTGGTGGGTGCAGCCCCAGCCCCAGCCCCCTCCTTGGCCCTGGACTCACAGTGTGCGAGAAGGGGTTCTCTGGGCCGGTGCGTCGCAGGCAGCACAGCGCCTCTGGGCTGTGTCCTGCTCCCATTCTGCCCGCGTGACCCCTGCCTCCCCTTGGGCGGCTGGCCTCCTCCGACAGAGCTGAGGCTGCAGGGAAGTCCTCCTCACGCCTGCAGTTGCAGAGTGGGAAATCTGATGACGAGGCTGGCTTCTGTTTCCGGCGGTGTCCGTGTTCTGCCGCGTTTGTTTTGTCTGTCAGGCCCCGTGCTCGCGTGCCCTTCCTGTCGGCCCGGGGCCAGCGGCCGGCAGGGTTCAGGGCTTTGTAGCGGGGTAGCGTGTGCACCAGCGAGTGTGCTGGCTCCCAGCCAGACGGCCGCCTGTGTCCAGAGAGCAGGCTCCTCCTGCCTCTGCCCTCTCACGCCACGACACTGCTCAGTGCCCCCCCCCCCCAACCAGCTGTGCCCGGTAGGTGCGGGGAGAGCGCTCCCCCTCGATTCACACTGCGCTGTTGCTCAGAGCCAGCACGTCCTGGAAGACAATGAGCTCGGGTAGTTTGATTCGATTTTCATCTTAACAGGATGGTGTCACACACAGGTCCTTGCCTTTAACCTGAAGTATTTTGAGGTGGAAACATTTTATTTTGGGGGGGGGGGCATCACTGCCCTCTGGTGGGAGTAGGAGGCCCAGCCTTGCTCCTGGAGAGCTGCTGCTGGATTTGAACCGCCAGCTCTGTGAGCCACAGTCGTGCACACAACCACTACGTCACCAGGGCTCAGCCCTGAGGCGGCACCAGTTTAAAGTTGCAGTTCTTAAAAAGAGGCAGTAAATGACCAGTCCAATTAGTTAGATGGTTAACACTTACTTGCCTCAGGGGCACCTGGGGCGAGGGGCCCTGGACCGTTGACCTGGGAAGGTCACGGGTTTGAACGGACCAAATTCTCTGAGGGAGAGAGCTGGGCAGTCTGCTCTGTAAAGACGGGAACTCCAGGCTGTGGGTCTGCTCTGTCCTGCAGCCGGCCCATGGGTGGGGCTTGGCCTGATGACGCTGGCTTTGGATGTCTGGGGAGATTCTCGGACACCTGGGTTGCTGTTTTCCCACAACGCACCAGGCCACGCCTGCCTCGGCTTTGCCCCTGTCTCGTCCCTGACCTGCAGCCTGGCAGTCGTGCAAGGACCCCCCCCCCTTCTCCTGCCCCCCCCCCCCCACCTAAAGGGAGGGCTGGGTAAAGGTCAAGGGGAGGCTGTGGACACAGGAAGGTCCTCTCAGGCTGCAGTCCACAAGCAGAATGACAGGGGCCTCACTAGCCAGCTCACCTTCCCTAGCGTCCCTGCCCGCCTGTCCTGCAGAAGCCCTGGGCGGTGCTCCGTCCTGCCTGGTCCTCCTGAGGGGTGTACGTGGTTTCCCCATGGGGTGAGGCCTTAAACCACTGTGAACCAGAGACAGTGACCTGGCTCCTGGCGGGCGATTGTCCCTCTGGCAGGACCTGGGGCCCGACAGGAAAAAGGGGAGGCCATGTCACAGGCTCTTGCCTTTAGCCAGATGGTGTGGGAGAATGAGGATAGGTGGGCCTCACGGGTCAGAGGTCACCTTCCCTGCCTGGGCCCTTACAGAGCTCAGTGTCCCTCTCTCCTGTGTCTGTGCAGAGCACCTGCTGAGGACGTCCTCGACCAGCCGCCCTGCCTCCTTGCCCAGAGTGCCTGCCATGGAGACCGCCAAGGCCATCTCAGGTGCGTGTGCACCCCCCCGGCCCCCCCCCCCAGCTGCCCCTTGCTTTGTCTTCAAGTTCTTAGGTGGCCGTCACGCTCCTGCCGCCCCGAGTAAACGAGCCAGCTCGCCACTGACCCCAGTGTCCATCCCAGCTCACAGCTGTGGTGAACGATGAATGAGGCTCCGTATCCCCGGTGTGGGGCGATTGCTCTCGCTGCCGTGGAGCTGAGGCTGGCCCTGTGCAGGGCTTCCTTGACTGTCCGACTGTCCTTCCCCTCAGAGGGACTGGGGAGATCAGTGAGCACCGCAGCTCCTCACCGACTGCACCCCCCAGTTTCCCTGCAGCGAACCTGTCAGCTTGTGAGGGAAACCACCCTTGCCCCCCGCTCCCCTGCCCCGGTACTGTGATGGGGGCCCCCATGCTGCAGCACCCACACCTGATCCTCTCTGGGCCAGTGCTCCGCAGCCTGGTGGTGCAGCGTGTTAAGCACCAGGCTGCTGGTGGGTGGTTTGGGCCCCAACCTTCCCTCTGTGAAGACAGATAGCTTCAGTCGGGCTAGCGGGGCCACAGGTGTCAGAATCAACTTGGGGAGTAGAAGTGGGACCAGGAAAGGAGAACCCCCCAGTAGACTGCCTTTCCAGGGATTCACCTGAGCATAGACCCCCAAAAGTACCCCCAGTCCCCGAGACCCTTCAGCCTAACGGGGACCTGTAGGACTGATTTACCTGCCCCGAGGGACTCAGAGACCGTCCATCTTCAGAGCAGTGGAGGCTGGACAGCGCCACCCGGAAGTCCTCCAGGTCTTCCTTCCTTGAGGCTGCTGTGGTGTTTTTCATTGCAGGCCCATGGCCTTGCAGAACCCCAAGGACCATGCCACCCTGTCCTGTAGGGTCTCTCCAAGACGGAGAGCGTAGACCCCTGACACCCGCCTTTGCTGTGGTCAAGTGGTGTCTGACGGTGTCTGCCATTCCCCCCAGTGTCCCGGCGCAGCAGCGAGGAGATGAAGCGGGATGTCTCGGCGCCTGAGGGCACGTCGCCGGCCTCGCTCATGGCCATGGGAACCACGTCCCCACAGCTCTCTCTCTCCTCCTCGCCCACCGCCTCCGTGACGCCCACCACACGGAGTCGCATCAGGTAGGGCCGTCGTCCACGTCCCCAGGCTCTCTGTGTGTGCTGAGGCTCTGCGCCCCCTCTGCCCACGATGGGATGGAGGAGTGGCATTCACGAGACTGCAGGTGTGCAGAGGGCAGCGGGGCAGGGCTTTGAATGCGGGCGGAGGGTGCTGTGGGGAGCACTGGTATGAGGAGCCCGAGGTTTGGAGTGTGTGTGTGTGGGGGCGGGGGTGGGGGGGATGATGTCTCCATCAGGGCCAGCCTTGGGAACCAGGTGAGAGGGGCTGATAATGGAGGTGTGGGCACAGCTGCACGTAGCTGGCACAGCAGACTTGCAGTGGCAGGGTAGGGAGGCAGGCAGGCTTGCCTGCAGTCGGGGGCAGGAGCAGAGAAGGTTGAACAGACAGGCAGAAGCAGGTGTGCTCCGAGGGGAGGCAGAACCCATCCCGCTCTGGCCGACCGTGGCGTGGCTGGTGGTTAGGTGCCGTGCTTCAAGGTCAGCAGTTCAAGACCACCGCTGCTCCCAGCAAGAAGGGGTTTTCTATCCCCCTGAAGAGTCACAGCCTGGAAAGAAAATGCTTTGAGAATGATGATGACAGCATGGGTGCCAGCGTGCTTGACAACACGGGTGAATGTATGGATTGTGAAAAGAGATGTGAGAGCCTCGTAAACGCATTTAATTTAAAGTAAAAGAGCTGCAGTCTCGGCACCTCACCCGGGCAGTTCTACCCTGTCCAGGAGGGTCACCCCGAGTCGGACTTGACTCGATGGCAGTGAGTTGTTCCCGTGTGTTCGGGGTGGTGGCCCCCTGCCAGCGAGCCCAGCCCTCTGGCTCCGGGTAGGAAGACTGAGGGGATTCTGAGGCTGTACGCTGACAGAGCTGCCCCCGAGTGTGACCCTCCGACCCTGTGGGGAGCAGCCCAGCGCTCGGCCACTGTCGTCCTCAGGGCGCTCGTGCTAGCCACGGAAGCAAACCACCCCCTCGCCCCCGTTGACTGGGCTCCAAGGGTGTGGGAGAGCACACCTCAACTGTGGGCTCGTGTTTCCTCCCAGGGAGGAGCGGAAGGACCCGCTGTCCGCCTTGGCGAGAGAGTACGGGGGCTCGAAGCGGAACGCCCTGTTGAAGTGGTGCCAGAAGAAAACGGAAGGCTACCAGGTAATCCAGCGTGCTGGCTCAGGGTGCGCCTCCCCCCTCCCCCCAGCCAGCCTCAGAGAGTCCGCGGGGCTGCAGAACAGGTTTGCTACGGGCCGCTGGTTGGCCTCTGCTTCGTCTTCCTCCTCTTCTTCCTCCTCTTCCTCCTCCTCCTCCGGGGCCAGCCGCAGCAGGATCGGCCCTCAAGACTGTCCCAAGGGGACGCAGGGCCAGGGGAGCCGTGTGTCCCTTCCTTCTTGCCGCCAGATGCCGCCGTGCCTCCAACTGAGGCCTCTTCTGACCGCAGCGAACGTACTCTTGTATCTGTGATGTGCGTTGGCTTGCACCCCTTTCTTGCTCCCTGCCCCTCCCTCGCCTCCCAGCGTCTGTTTCCTGCCAGCATCTGTTCCCGTTTTGTTTCTCAGGGTGTTACCTGCATGGCAGCAGGAGAGTAGCCCTCAACCTGTCGAGAGAAAGGTGGTGGGGGTAGTGTGTCAGCCGGTGCTCAAGGCATCGGGCTTGTTGACCCGGGAGGCCAGAGAGCATGTACTCCCTGGGAGACTGTCCTGAGAAAGTCGGCCGGGCTGTGGGGAACACTGCCCGGAGCCTGTCCTGTGCCTCCTGGGTCCCCCACAGGTGCCCGCTCGTCACTTCCCAGGAGACGCTGTTCCTTCGGGACGGGCCAGACTCAAGTGTCTCGGCTTTGGTGCCTACGTCGAGAAGTGACGTTCAGGGTTGAAAAGGGAGCCGCATGGCTGGGTGGGTGCGTGTGTGCGTGCAGGAGCTAATCCCGTACAAGACGGACAACCTCTGAAGTGCCGGCCCCCAGTGGGTTGCAGAAGGACGCGTCAAGCCCAGCCCCTTCACACAGGGCTGTGCCCTCCGGGATGCTCGGCAGGGTCTGCAGGGATCTCAGGTCCAGTTTCATACTTGGGGCGACTTCACAATGCCCCATAGGAGTGGGGCGGAGGGTGGGAGGGCAAGGGGTCTGGTTTGACCCCAGATATGCTGACTTTGGTCCTTGGTACCAGAGAGCTAATCAATGTGGAGTGCTTTGGTCTGGGGCTTACAGTCCACCCCTGAGGATTTCTCAGACCGGAAACGGCTCATCGGAGGGACCAGCCTCAGCAGGACCGACTGAGAGAGCCCTGAGACACTGCTCAGGGAGCTTCCTGGATGGGTGTGTGTGTGCTCCCAGAAGGACACCCTCGTAACAAGAAAGTTCCAGCTGGGACAACCCGCCCCCTTGTCCTGGCCCCCACTCCGATCGTTGCGACGCTGAAGCCCACAGCTGTGGAATCGGCACGGACTTGAAGCGACCTTGTCGGGCTCCCCAGGCTGGCCGGCCCGTGGAAGCAGGCGCCTCGCTCTCTCCCCTGGAGCTGCGGGGGCCTGGGTGTGAGTCTGACGCTGCTGACTGCTCCTGGGGAGAAGGATGAGCTGGTCTGTCCCCACACGACGGGCAGCTCAGGACCCTGGGCACGGCTGCCATCAGTCAGCATCAACTCGGTGCCGCCGGTCTAGGCCGATGGAGGAGGGAGTTCTGCGAGCAACGCCAACCAGCTCAGCCGCTGACAGGCAGTGCCAGGACAAATTCCTCACACGGCAGCTGCCGGGGCGGTCCCAAGAAGAAAGAGAAAATGCGAGTAGCTCCGTTGATCGATTCCATAAAGCCCCTCTCCAAGTCTTAGGTGCCCAGAGCCTGAGCAGCTTGCATCGAGCTGGGAAAAACACTGCAACTGGAGGAATCAGCGTCAGAGGCTTTCAGGGTTGCCGGGACGGGGGTGGGGGAGGCGGGAAGCCATCAACAAGCGTGAGCCAGTGGACACCCCCAGCGAGAAAACGCAGTTGTCGAAGATGGAACCGAAAGCGGGCACTCCTCTCTCTTCCTCTGATGGTTTTTACAAATTACTATCTCCGTTTTCTGTGGTTGACTGTCGAGGAGTGTAGCTCTACCTTGATTTCAGGAGAATCTGACGGTCCCTGTCCCCACCACGCCCACTCCCGTGTGGAGCTTTGCCTTCCAGCTGCTTGGTTGAGGGATTAGACCGGGGAGCCTCCTCCTCCCTCAGCCTGTGGCTCTGTGATGTAAGGAGCCTCCGATGGTTTTTACAGCGTGCTCAGGGGGCAGCAGGCGAGGTCACAGGACACACCTCGTTGGGTAAATCTGCACAGGACCGCGCTACAGTGTTGACAAGGGAGGAGGTCGCTGTGAGGACTAAGGTGCCCCTGGTCCAAGCCTTGGCATTTTCAGTCGCGTCACGTGCACGTGAAAGTTAGGCGTTGAATTAGAAAGACTCCCCACACCCCCAAATTGGTGCATTTGAACTCTGGTGCTGGAGGGGGTTCTAGAAAGTGCCGTGGACAAGAACCCGGAGCGTGGTCTTGGCGGAAGTGCAGCCGGATGCTCCTCAGGCAAGATGGCGAGGCTTCATCTTCAGTGCTTTGGACACGTTGTCAGGAGTGGCCAGTCCCTGGCAAGGGACATCTCATCTGGTCAAGTGGAGGAGCAGCGAGCAAGACCCTTGATGACATGGACTACACAGAAGCTCACAGGCGTGACTCTACGACTGGGGTTTCATGTCGGCCCCTAGTTTTAAATGTGCACATCAGTTGCTGAAGAGCTTCAGCAAGTGCTCTTGACGCTCGTGGCAGGAGGAAACGCGAGGGAAGACTTCAAAAAGTGCAATGAAAGATAGTGGTATCTCCCCCCCTCGCCCCCGCCGCCCCATGGCTTTTTAAGGCCCTCTCCCGCCCCCACAGGTCTCCCTGTGCATGCTTAACCACATGGAGCAAAGCCCTTCTTGTCAACAGACCCTCTCGTGCTGTGGGCCCCGCCCTGGCTTCCTATAGACAGTCCCGGTGGAAGTGGGCCTCTTTGTCTCTGCGCCTTCTTGTCCCCGGGGGACTGCTCGCTCCCTGTCAAGTAGACGGCGGGGTTTGAGAGTTAAAACCGGAGGCCCCGAAGCCTTTTAACTCGACAGATAAGCTGGTGGGACTCAGGATGGGGTAGGGGGGCCGGGGGACCAGCGCCTTCTGCGGGCCTGCCAGCAGACGTGAGCAGCAGCAGATGGCGGCAGCGGCTAGATCCGGCCTTTGGTCTCTGACTCCTCATCCTGCAGGGCAGGGCGGCGGTGACACCGCAGTGCTCACGAACTTGCTGACGTGACACGGAGCACAGAGCGCCCTCGCCCAGCCCCCCACGTGCACCCCTGGCGCTGGGAGCTAGCGGCCTCTCCAGCGGAGATAGATTCCCTAATGCTCTGCTCATCTTCCTCGAGCCCAGGCCTTGAGCACCCTAATTTCATTAGTGCCCATTACAGCATAGAGTCTGGCCAGTGGGTCTTTTATCTCACAAATGCCTTTTTCTGTCGTAATTGGGAGCCCTGGGACATTAGTGTTGAAAGGGCCAGCCTCTCTGATGGACCGTCCAGTCTGCGGCCTGCGGGCACGACAGCCCGGCTGCCCCAGAGCCATGTGCAGAACATCGCCTTCCTTTTTGCGTCTTTGGTCTTGGGTTTGTTTTTCGTAAACCACTGCTCTCCTTTGTACACGTTTCTGCTTCCCACTTTTGAGTGAGTGCTGAATGCTGTCTGCATGCCCCTCCTCCTGAGATGATCCTGGCCCCCTTCCCCCGCCCGCTGACCCCTGAGGTGTATTCTGGAGGCCCAGCGCTTACTCTGCGGGAGAAAGACCCGGTACCAGGCCCCCTGAGGTACCCCTGAGGGCGAAACCCTGCAGGGCAGCTCCGCTGTGTCCCCCCAGAGCGGCCGCGGGGGCCACTGGACATGAGGCTCCCCAACCAGGCCACGCTGGCGTCCAGCCATACCCACCCCCCAGGGGGTGGCGACTCGCAGGGACTCTCCCTCTGAGGACTCCACCTCGGCACTGTTCACCTCCTCCTGTCCTGCCCTTAACCACCGACCTAAAGGACTAAAGGGGACACAGTGGTCCCCGACGACAGCCCAGGTTTCCCAGACGGCGACTCCCCAGGAGCAGCCAGTCCCGCTGACGGCTCAGCAGCAGAAGAGCGGAGCACTTAGGGTCCCCGTCCACTTCTGCCAAGGGCCTTGGCCTCTTACTGCGTCTGCTCTGCCATTGTTCCCCTATTCTGGGAAACACAATCAAGAATCGAGGGGCGCCCAAAGGCTTACTTGGGAGAGCTTCGTGCTAGCTGGATAAGCTCATTGTTTCTTGTGAAATGCCAGACCTGGAAAAGAATCGGCCCAGTCCAAAAGATAATGAAATCACTTCATCGACTCGAAAACTGGCTTCAGGAATAGAGGGGAAGGGTTTCGTCATGCCTGGCTGGTTGCACCTCAGCAGCCTTCTTGGGAAGCATGCAGAATGTGCAGGGTCCTCAGTGCCGAGGACCCATATGCCCCGGGACCAGCTTCACTCCCCGAAGACCCGAAGAATGAGGCCGTGCCTGGCCGCCGTGGCTGGCTGCTCTGGAAGGGACGCCACTCGAGGGCCCTGGGTGCAGTGGGGGGGGGTGGAGCAAGTCTCAGGATCATAACGCAGCTGGGCTCGAGGGCGGGTTAGAGACGGGAACTCCTGAGACTAGGGCCTTTCGTCACCTTTCCAGCCCAGAACCAACCTCTGCACTGTGGCACACACCCTAGCCCATGTTCCGTCCTCTGAGGTAGATTGTGACACCAGGGAGGGGTGTGCGCCTCGAGGAACCCACTGTGAGTAAAGGGGGCGTGCGTTTGCCCAGAGCCAAAGTTCAGAAGACTGGAAGGGGCAGGAGAGGAGAGGCCTCGGCCTGGACATCCCAGAACAAAGTGCGTGCGCCCCAGTGACCGGAGAACCGACGTGCTCCGTAACAAACCAACCCTTCACCGACATCCCGGCGCGGGGTGTGTCAGCAGAAACAAAGTCCGTCGGGTACAGCGAGGGCTGTGGGCAGGCCAGCAGAGGTGGGGCGGGGGCAGAGACCCGAGTGTGCAGGAGTGGCACGGTGCCAGTGTGTGGCCATCCTTGCCTGGCGCTAGCCTTCCTCTAGCCGAGCGGTCGCGTGAGGTAACCGAACCTCTGACCCAGTGCTGTGCACGGAGCAGGGCATGGCCACGTGGAGGAAGGACCTGCCTGCCGAAGCATAAGAGCCATGCCCGGTTGACGCAGGGGATGGAGCACCGGGCTGCTCACCACGGGTGGTGGAGGGTAATGAAGTGACGTGCTCCTGTAAAGAGGAACAGGAGCCCCCGGGAGTGGTTCTGCTGGGTCCTAAAGGGTTGCTGACTGCCAGCACAGTCTGCAGCTCCCACTGGGGAGAGGCTGGGTAAGGGTTCTCCGTCTCTTAAGCTACACTTTCACAAAGCAGAGCACTAACCACTGTGCGATCTCGGCAGCCGTGCTTCCATGTGGGGCATTCTCCATATGCTGTACCTGGGCGAAACGCTGGATTTTGTCCAGGGGCTTTTTTGCCTCTGTTGAAACGATCCATGGCTGCTTGGTTGTGTGTTAATGTGGTGGGTTAACGGGTTAGATTTTGGAAGTTAGTGTTTTGCCGCATCTTCTGTGGACTCATGCACGGCAGCACCTGGGCACTTGGGCCACACGTTCCTCTCCACGGGCCCCAGTGCTTGATGGTGAGGCTGCTCTCGTCACCGGCCAGTCACTGGTCTCCCTCTCGTCTGTGCGCCCGAGCAGGGCTGCGGAGTCTTCTCCATCACTGGTGGGCGAGGCAGAACCATCAACTTGCACACTAGCCTGCCGTGTCTGAAGACTGCCACTCTCTGGTGAGGCAGGTGATGTCAGCCGGTCTGGACGATTTCGAGGGTCGGGCGTTCCTACCCCTGCTACGGAGCAGCTGTTGACCGTTTATGTCGTGTCCTAGAGAGGGTCTTCTCGGGGCGCTTAGTGTGTGAGGATGTATCCGCATGCAGCCTCTGCCATCGAGCCGGACCTGCTGTTGGGCAGACTGGGGGCTGCAGGGGCCAGCTCACCTCAGGGAGCCCGGGAACTCTGAGCTGGTGTAGTTAGAAGCCCTGCCCCACATCTTGTGTCCCCATCAGAGCTGTGGTGGTGGAGCTGGCTGGGACGCTCCGGAGCCGACGGTGCAGACAGCTGGTCTGCAGACAGGCTCCTTCTCTGAGGCGTGGGTCTTCCCTCTGGGAGGAGCAGTAACAGGGCCGAGGGGGCTAGCTTTCCGACCACAGGTAGGACGACCTGTCAGACGTTGGATTTTAAATAGGTATCACACTTCCGTGCCTGGCGCAGATGTTTGGATTTGAATTTCTAGGGTTTTGCTTAGAATGTTTGCATCTGTGTCTCTGAGGGACCCTGCCCTTCCGTTTTTGTTTTCTTGCTAATCATATCTCGGCCAGGGTGTACGTCCGTCTAATGTCTTTACCAGGGTTTGGTGTCAGGGGACTGTCCACCTTCCTGCCCCAGAGAGTCCAGGGGCAGGTCTGTGTCGAGTCAGGCATGTCGGCCGTGGGCGTGGTCAGTGTGAAGTCACCCAAGGCCGTGTGGCTTCTTGTGTGGAAGGAACAGGTCTGCGAGCACAGAGCAGGAAGGGGGTCCTGGTGATGTGCTCACTCAGTGTGGGGCACCAGCTGGCACTTCCTGTCAGCTGCCTCTCAGCCCCCTGCACTGTAGCGCTGGGCAGCTCCTGGGTAGGGCGCTGTGCCTTTCCAGGTAGTTCTCCAGTCGTCTGGGCTCCCGGGCTCCCTGTGTACTGAAGAGGGCACTTCTCTCCTCTTCTTCTACCTCCCCCACCTCTTCTCCCTCCTCCTCTTCCCCTCTCCCCCCTCTCCTTCCGCCTCCTCTTCCTCCCTGCCTGAGACCAGGGGCGGGGGGCTGGGGGGTCTTCAGTAGACAATGCTGCCTCGGGGTGGGGCCGGGGCGACTTCCTCCCCGCTAACTGGAGTCTGAAGTCACAGGACCCCCTCCCCTGGGTGAGAAGCTGAGGAAGGTGCTGGCTTAGATAAGGGTTTTGTTCAGAGCTAAATCTAGGCCGAAAGTCACAGCTTTTTTCATTTTACATTGTCACTGTGTAAATGCAGCAGCGCAGAAAGGTCTCATTGTGGCGGTGGAGCCTGTGCCCCAGGGGTTAAAATCCTGGAACAAAGGGGGGAAGAATGGCCCTGCCCGGGGAACCACTGTACTCCCCCTGGAGGAGGAGTCCTGGAGGAGGGGCTGGGGGGCTGTGTGTTAGCCTGCCACCTGCCAGGTCCACAATTCAAACCCACCAGCCCTCCACAGCAGAAAGATGAGGTTGTGTGTTCCCACAGAGATGCACGAGGAGAGGCTGCTCTGCCCTGTAGGCTCTGGAGGAGTCGGGGTGACCTGGTCACACCGGGTGCCAATGGCTAGGCCCTCCTCGTTCCCCCTCCTGAAGACCAGTCAGGCGTCTTCGTTCAGAATGCAGTGGGGCGAGCCGTGGCTCCAAGTTGCCACCAGTGCCCCTGGGGCTCTCCTGGCCTGGCCCTGCACCGCCCCCCACAGAGGGCTCTGTGTGTGTGTGGGGGGGGGGGGCGGGGGGAGCAACTTCCTGTTCTCAGGGGGTTCCTCTGTGCAGCTGGGAACCGGCGTTTTCCCAGGACGGCGCCTCTCCGCTCCCTATGCTCGCCTGAAACGTGACTCTGGCAGTCACCGACTGGAGCATCTGCTTCCAGAGGGTCGGCTCAGCCGCCCTGCTCTGCAGTGTGTGGCCGGGGAGGACCCCGCCGGCCTCCTCCTGGCTCACCGAGGCAGACCACCACTTTTTTGGCCGTCGTGGGGATGGTCCCCAAGTCAGGCAGCCCTCCTGGGGGGCAGGGGGAGGTTCCATCTTATTCCCTCCCCCCCCAGGGACCCGAGAGAAAGCCCCTCCAGTAAATAAAGAGCCAGCGTTCCTAGAGAGCACTCGGTCCACCGAGCACCACCACCACCACCACCCCCCCCCCCCCCCCCCCCCCCCTGTGGGGTCCCAGGGCGTGGGAGAAAGTCAGACCTGGGATGCGGACCAGGAGCCCGGCTGCCTGCCCTGGTCACCCCACAGTGACCACACGAGCTGGTCCGTCAGAGCCCCCGCCTCTCACAGCCCGGCTCTGTCCGTCCGTCACCTCTTTTGCACTCGGGCATCCACTGGCAGGTCCCTGCCACTGCAGCCTGGTGGCCCTGCGGCCCTCGGCAGAGTGGCCCCTGCTGCCCGGTCAGCATGGATGTGGAGGGTCCCCCGACGTGGGCCCGGTCACCGTGGGTCTGGAGCATGCTGGGACCAGCCTCTCCCCCAAGGCAGACTCTGGGCTCGCTGCGTGTTGTCGGAGGAGGAACGGCGGGCGAAGGTGTCAGACGGAAAGTGAAAGCCCTCCCCGAGGTGGACTCTGCTCGCACCTGGCTGTGGGTGGCCAGGTGTTTGGTGTGCCTGGTACACACGTTGGGAATGTTATCAGGAGGGACCACACCCCCACCCTGCATGTTGGGGGCCTCCACTGAGGAAGGCAGGAGCGGCCGCGTGTGTGGGAGCAGGTGTCAGGCGGAGCAGTGTGACCGGGGCCAGCCTCCCTGTGTGCGGAGGGGAGGTGACCCCGGCTGACTGTCTCCAGACTGGTGAGCCCCAGCCCCCACCCCTGCTGGCTCCACTCTGAGCAGCCCTCAGGTGGCTCCAGAAGCCATGGGCCATCATCCCAGCCACACAGTGGGAACCCAGAACTGTGCCGTCTCGGGGGCATCATCTCGGAGTGGTAGCCACAGCCTAGGGGCACCCCAAGAGTAAGGCCAGGGTTCAAGCACTGGACAGAGCTTCCAGAGCAGAGGGCCCCCGTTCCCCCTCCCAAGAGCAGCCGTTCCCCTGATGCTGACCTGCCTGAGCACACAGCCAGCACACACTGCTACCCCTTGTTTGCCTCTTTCCCCGTGGGTGGAAGCTCGAGGGGGTCTCTGCAGGTCGGGGTACCATGCATGCACCCACAGCCTCCATCACCAAGGCTCCGGGGCAGGAAGCTCAGAGAGACCCAGCTTAGCGAGGACTCCGTACTGAGAGTCAGCACCCACTGGACAGCCGTGGTCTGGTGTATGTCCTTTAGAGTGGACCAGGTAGATTCCGTGCGACTCCCTCGGAAGATGCCCCTTCCTGGAGAGACCAGCCAGCACTCAGTGGGGACAGGCTTTATCCACGAACCTCCAGGAGTTGAGCCCGGCCACCCTCAGGGGGGCTGAGCAGGGCCTACGCACTGCTCATGCTGCGCTGGAGTCCTGCCTCAGAGCAGCCCCTCCAATGGAAGAGAACCCACGTTTCCGAGATTGCCCCTCCCTACCTGCCTTGCCATCTCTTCCTGGGCCACGTCCAGCCAACATGGCCACCCCGGTCTCCCTCCACCCTCCGTCCCCCATTCCCCTTCTGGGGGCTGCCCCTGGCCCAGGGGGCTGCTTAGCTCTGCCCGTGGGCTTCCTAGCCTGGGCACGGCCGTCGGCCCTCCGTCCTGCAGAAGCGCCTGACCTCTGGTGGATCCCCCGGGCTCATGCTGGGCTTCAGAGGGCAGCTCCCTGGTGGTGTGTCGATGCCCGCCCCCAGCCGGCTCCCCAACCCCCGTCCCCAGAGCCCACCCGCCTCCTTCCTGTCTCTGGCCTCGGACACAAGTGCCGTTACGCACGCTTCGGCCCATGAACTGCTGACCTCACACTGGCCAAGGACTGACACAAGGGGTGTCGGGGCATCAGCGCCAAGTCCTCTCCATGGCTGCAAAGTACGTGTGGCCACACCTCGTCCTGTCTGTCTGTGTACTGATGGGCATTTGGGTTGTGGAAGCCATCAGGGACCTCTGCAGTCGGGTGGGTTCCAGAGGAGCAGGCTGCAGGCTCAGACCCTGACCCTGCACTCAGCAACCAGCACCGGCCATGAGAGTCTGGGCACAGGCCATCGTTCAAACACCGTCTTCTGTTTGTTTGGGGGTATCCCCTAGCAGGTGGACTTCTAGTAGACCATTGAGTGGGAGAGTATAAAGTTGGACTCTGAAGGACCTCCCCCTGTCCCCGCCCCCCGGCTCTCTTCCCAAAGTGGCAGCCCCTCCCCCGCCCCCCCCACAGCAGCCCGGGCTCCGGCCTTTTCATAGCCACCTCCAGGCTCAGTGCACGTGGTGTTCATCCCGCCCATGCCTGGGGAGTCCCGATGGCTGCTGGCGTGTTCCAGGGCCCCTCTGACCACTGACCTTTCGAGACCAATTCCTTCATCTTTGCCATTTTCCGAGGTCAGTTGTCTGTCTTGGTGTGCTCATGTGTTTACGGGATGGACATTTTTGAGTGTATGCTCAAGTCGAGAGGATAGTTACAGGAGACCCTGTGGCCACTCCCCGCCCCCCACCCCTCCATCCTGTGGTTCAGAGGCAAACCCCAAATCTTTCCTCTCATCAGAGGCTGGGTCGGATTGAGATCCGACCAGTGCCTGTTCATGCCGTCGGGGCAGCGGGTCTCTCTGAAGGGTGCTGTGGGTTAGGCACCAGCCGCTCCCTGCCACGCCCCCAGCAGCACCACGGGCGCCAGATGAGGCTGTGGGCTTGCCTCGGAGACCCTGGACGGTGACTCTACCATGGCCTTGGGGCCGTGGTGGGTCGGGACGGAGCTGACGGCGGCGGTGAGGGGCTTGAAATCTGTAACCGCTCTCTGTTGGAATTCCCCCTCCTGCCTGGTCCTCTGTCAGCCTGTCTGCTCGGAGAAGTCACCGTACGTCCTGCAGTTGTGCTGGGGAGCAGAGCAGGTCTGTTGGTGCTGTTCCTGTGGCAGGGAGCATGGGGGTGGGGTAGGGGTGGGAGGAGACCGAGGTCAGTTTTAGGAGGGGCTGTCTGTCCGTCCAGAGGGGCAGGGGGCCAGTTGCCTCTGGCCGCCCTTATCTGCTGTTCCTGACTCCTCCTCACTGAAACACCTGGGACTTCCCGCTGGGTCAGGACAGGGTCAGTCAGGCCAGACGGCGTGACCAAGCCCGTCCAAGGACGTAACTGAGAGGTCTGTGGCAGAATCACCGCAGTTCACATCCTCCCCGACGCCGCTCTGAGGCCACATGCCTCTCCTGGGGTCCATAAAAGACAGGACGGCTGGGATGTGTGTGTGTGTGTGTGTGTGTGTGTGTGTGTGTGTCTCTCAGCAGCACATGCAAGCGAGACCCACCCGCAGGTGGTCCTGCACGATGAGACTGCCTCCCTAGACACAGGGCTGAGCCCCCCACCCCACTCCTCTTGGTTTACCTCAGGAGAACCTGGATGTAGGAGTCCTCCTGGGAAGATGTGCTGCCCCTGCCCCCTGCCCTGGCCTGCATTAAAGCTTTGCCCCTTTCAGGCTCTGCTGGCCGTGGGGAGTGGGAGCAGTCATGCCAGGGCGGTCTGGTGGGCAGGGTGCCACCGTGTCCTTGTGAGCCCGATGAATGCCCGCAGTCTGGGGCAGGCCTCTCGCAGGCTCGTGGGGTCTGCACCTGAGCCTGGGATCTGAGGGGCCTCTTACAGCATTGCCCCCAACACAGCAGGAGGGGCTGACTACCTACCGTACGGGAGGACAGGAGTGGGGGGCCCAGCCAGGCCCTTGAACAGAAGGGGGTGTTCTGCCATCCCTGGGCTCTGTCCCCCTCTTGGTTTGCTTGATGACCACCCAGCAGTGTGGGGCCCTGTTAGACCGGTCCCATGGATGCCACTTGGTGCCACACCGATGGCTGTGAGGATACTGGAGTCCAGTCAGCCGAGGGAAGACTCCTGACCTTTGGCCCTCCGGCCCATAAAAGCCAGCTTCCTGAAATAGATCAGGACCTTAATAGGTACTTAAAGACCACGTGGTTCTTGGGATTGCCTGTGAAACTCTGAGCCAGTTGGAATCTTTCAGGCTGTCTGTGCTGCAAATGCCTCTTGGGTTTGTGGCCCCTGCAAGGCCCGGGGGAAGGGTAGCTGAAGAGACATTGCAGGGCCTGTCAACCTCAGTACGAGAGCTACATGGGATCAGCAGCCTGGCACGGTGCCTGGTTGCCAGGCTTGATTTTACAGGGGTAGTGGGCCATCTGTCCGGAGCCCCGGGGTGGAGCAGAACTGTTCTCCCAAGTCTCTGAACAAAGCTTTGTGACCCTTGGTCCTAACGGGTCCCCTAACTCTCTGGGGTTTATCCTCCTTGATAATAGACGTAAGGGGCCTTACCCCAAACTCGGGGACCTGCATAAGCTACCTTAATGCGAGCCCCGGGGCCTGCTGGCTGCACGGTGGTTGGTTTAAACCAGGCTGGGGAGCCACCTCATCCAGCCATGTCATCAGCACCTGCTAACCCACACACCCCACTGAAGAGAAGCCACTCTGCCGTTCGGTGCTCACCGCTGCCAAACTGACACCAACGCCTAGCGACCCTGTGGGCAGGTAGAAAGAACCACCTTGTGGGCTTCTGAGACCGGTCTCTGTGGGAAGAGAAAGCCCCGTCCTTTCTCGAGGATCCTGGTGGTTTCGAAGCGCCGAGCCTGCAGTGAGCAGCCTGGTGCTGGCCCGACCGGGCTGGCTCTGAGGCCTTGTCCATGGCACGGTATGCGGTGCATCTGGCAGAAAACGGCGGGGGCGGCGGGGGGTGGTGGGGGAAGGATGGTCATCAACTGCCACATGTCACGACTGGGCACAGCACAGCACTCAGCCCCGTGCTCAGTGGTCCTCACGCCCTCGGACTGGGTGTCCTCAGACCTGGGGCCTCTCTGGCGGCCCTCTTGTATGGCCGTTCTGAAGGACTGGGCTGCGGGCCTCCTTCCTGCCTGCTTCCTCCCACCTCCATCCTCACCTAGCCCTCACCACCACCCCAGCCTTCCCCCACCCACGTCCAGCTCAGGGCCCCATCCATCTGCCAGCTCAGCTGTGTGGGGCCTGACGGAGGTCCTGGCTTTGGAAGGGTGGGAGTTGCCCCTGGGGGTGGGAGTGGGGGCCGACTGTGGCCCCGCGACCTTGCCTTGAGGAAGGGAGGCCGGGAAAGCAGGCCCCACAGCCCAGCCAGCCGTTTCCTCTGGGAGGCGGTGAGGCCCTGCACGTACACAGCCCTGCCTGAGACCCCGCGTCTCAGAGAGCTCAAGAAGGGGCAGGCAGGAAATGGGTCTCCCTCCAGAGTGGTGTGACCGGAGCCACCCAGCCAGGTGGTAAACTGCTGGTGGATCGCCCACTAGTGCTGAGGATACGGGCCTGCGGGGTCATCATGGAGAGACCACGGCTGGTCTCAGCCGCTGCCCATCTCTAGCCACAAACAGCCTGGTTGGTGTGTACCCCCCCCCCTGCTGCCAGCAGAGCCCCTCGGGCACATGTGCTTCCCCCTCTCCTGACCCCCGCTGGACTGAACGGCTGCCCTGCTGCATCCTGCAGGAGATGCGGGGTGTAGAAGAGCCGTTGCCGGCCCGAAGGCCTGCATGGACCCGCCTGTGTCTGTCCGTGCGCCCACATGGGTCTGCCATGTGCCTGTCTGCGTCTGCCTGTGCATACTTCAGAAAGCTCGAAGAAGGGTGATGAAACTTTCTCGTGAACTCTTTGAAGTCCGCTTGTGTGTGTGTGTGTGGTGTGAGTGTGTAGTGTGTGTTGGGTAAATGCAGGCTTCAAAAAGTATGTATGGGGATGGGGGGGATTCTGTCCTGTCCTCCCCCTCACACACATGTCCAGTTCCAGATTACCCTGTGTTTCACGCCAGCGCCAATTAAGCTTGCGGCTTGCGCCCCCAGAGGACTCTGGGAGATGAAGGAGGCCATGATACACATGGTGGCACTGACAGCTCCCCAGCGCCTCTGAGTCACAGCCACAGGGAGGTCTGCCCTGCCAGGGATTAAGCTGGACTGGGTGACGCGCCATGGCTGGCAAGGAGGTGGGTGGGGACAGGGTACCAGGGTACCCCAGACAGATGTGCCTCCTGTGCCTCACACCCTCCCCTTCTCTGTCCCCACAGAACATTGACATCACCAATTTTAGCAGCAGCTGGAATGACGGACTAGCCTTCTGCGCTCTGCTGCACACCTATCTGCCTGCCCACATCCCCTACCAGGGGCTCAGCAGCCAGGACAAGGTAAGGGCCGGCAGGTGGGCAGGCAGGCGGGGCGCGCCTCCCAGAGGGCACCTGGCCTGGCCTCACTGACCCCTTCCCTTGCAGAGACGGAACTTCACCCTGGCCTTCCAGGCAGCAGAGAGCGTGGGCATCAAGTCCACACTGGTAAGCTACCCCACCTCCCAGCCCAGCACCTGCAGGCAGCAGCGCGGCCTGTCAGTAAGAGGGTCCCCAGGAAGCCCCTGAGTCACTGCGTGGGCTCCGCTTGTTGAGGCACTCCCCGAGGAGAGACCCAGGCAGCGTCTGGGTTTCACCCAGGGCTCAGGGAAGTGCTGGTGTGCAGACAGCCCCTGGAAAGCCGCCAGCACTCCTTCCTGAGCCCAGAGGTCGGGAAGAGCCCGGCCCAGAGGGTTCCGGTCCAGCACAAGGCCTGGGGCAGGTGGCCCCCGGCCGGGGTGGGCGTGGCCTGGGAGCCCACAGGAGCTAAGGTGCCTCCTGGACCTCTCTCAGGACATCGGCGAGATGGTGCGGACGGAGCGGCCCGACTGGCAGAGTGTGATGCTGTATGTGACGGCTATCTACAAGTACTTCGAGACCTGAGCTGTCCATGCCTGTGCTGCCGGCACCCTGGGGAGTGGACACTGCCCACCTCAGGCTAGGGGGGGTGACGTGAGAGCCCCGCACAGCCAGGGTGAGGACCGACCCACGCGGGGGTGGCACGAGGCCTAGCCAGGCCCCTTTGGCATCTGAAGGGCACTCGCTCACACAGCCCCTGCCCTGTGCTGCTGCCGCCGCCCCTTATACATGACATGCCTGCCCGCCAGCTTGTGGGGCTGTGGGCTGGACAAACCCCCCCATGGACCAGGTGGCGGCCTGCCCCAGGCCCTGGGGTCTCGGCCCTCCGCCTGCCCGCCCACTTGGGCCGAGGTGCCCTCCCAAGACCTGCTTGTGAAGGCTTCCCCTCACTGTGACTCGCTGCACCCCCGTCACGGAGCAGGTCCCCAGGCTGAGCCCGGCTCCCACCAGCACCGGGACCAGCGCGGCTGGGCGAAGCACGGAGAGGCGGGGGGCGAGGGGGGGTGAGATCCGAGCAAGTGCCTTGTCTGCAAGTGTCAGCCTCCCGCCCCACCCCCGGCGGACCAAGACTCAGCTCAAGGTGTCCTGGGAGGTGGCTCTAGCCTGGACAGTCTCTGGGGATCATGCCGCCGCCGTGGGTGTGAGCCATGTGTGCGCGCCTGCCTGCTGCCCCCCCACTGTCAGCCACAAAGGACCAGGCCGCAGCCAAGCCCCAGATCACCCAGTGAACACACATCCCCGATGAAGCCCCCAAGACTTTGACTCCACAGCAGGGGCGATCCCCACGTGAACCCCCCCTCCCCCAGACGCCCTGGAGCCCCTGTCGAGCATGTCTCTGCACAGCCTTCCCTCCTCCTGCGTTCCTGCAGTCGTCCTCTGTGCCTTGCCAGACCTGGCTAGGGCTGGCCCGGGGAAGCCAGCCTGCCTGTTGAAGCAGGACTCGGGCCCCGCCATTGAGCAGGCGTCATCAGACCGGACTGCAGGCCAGTGGCTGGCGGGTGGTAGCTGGGATGTCGGCCGCTGCTGCCCCAGCTCACCGCCAAGGTCAGCGCCCGAGGCTTGTTCTGTGAAACGGCCTTGAAGGATGGGAGTGGTCCAGGCTCGACTCGTACCTCTCCAGGGTGGCCCCTCCCTGAGAGGACGCTGTGTGGTCCAGACACTGCCTCCTCGGTGATGGAGCCGGAGAGCCCTCCTGGCAGAGCTTGACTGACTGCAGACCGCGAGACCCCAGCGCCCCAGCAGGAAAGCCTGGCCTCGCCCACATGGGGGCTGCCCTGGGTGGTGTCCGGGATCAGCTCTCCGTGTAATGTCACAGACAGCCTACCTTCCAGGGTCCGGGCCTTTCTGGGCACCTGAGGCAGGCCTCAGCTCCCCACGCTGTGTTGTCCCATGAGGGGACAGCGGTTTGCCATGGTCTCTCTGTCTCCTGACTAGAGGCAAGGAAGTAGTCCCGGGGGGTTGGGGGTGGGGGTGGTGAGGGCCTCCCAGTCTGCACCCTGCACCTGGCAGGACCCTGAGAGCAGGCCTGAGGGCCGAACAACCAGTGTGGGTGCTGGCCCACCAGCCTGTGTGGCTGTAGCCCTGTTGTAACCAAATACAGACGCTCCCAGTCCCACTCGTCTCCCGTGTGAGTTGTATCCGCCACGCTCGCTGCGGGGGCTCAGGGCTCACTCAGCCACGACCCCTTGGGGAGAGCACCCTGTCTGGAGGCTGTCTGGATGCAGGTGTGCAGCTGAGCCTCGGCCTGGCCGGCACCGCTGCCAGGAGACTGGGGATTGGGGGGTTGGGGGGGAGCAGCTCTGCCCTGCCCTCTGCCTGCAACCTCTCGAGGGGAGGAGGGCCAGGGCCACACACACTCTCTGCTCGATCCTCAGAGACTGGGCTCGGGTGCTTGCTTGTCCCTTTCACAGACCAGGATGCCACACGGGATGGAGCAGGGATCCTGTCTGGGGGGTGTTGGGTGTGCAGAGAACCCGCCACCACCAGGTCTCGCCTCCCCGAAGTCACACAGGGACCTCCTGTCCCACCGGCTGCCACAGCGCACCTGCGACCTTATGAAAGGGGCTGTCTAGGGGCCCAGCCATGGTCAGCTTGGGCACAAGTCCAGGGGGCTACCCCTGTTGCCCACCTAGCAGCCACGTCACGAGAGCACCTTCCACCGGGGCTCCTGGGGCCCCTGCCTCTGCATCCTTTCATGGCTGCCGGGGCTGACTTCCCCTGGTGTGATCTGCTTCCGTGGGTAACCAGAGGGAGCCCCCACTTCCTCAATCTCAGAGTCCAGGAAGCATGCCACCTCCCTACCCCCCTGGAGAAATACTTCTGGAGTCCTGGCGTGGCTCCCAGAGACCCCAGCCAGGCACCCCTTGGCCGCTCCTTGGGTCCCAGTCGGGACCAGAGGTCACCAGTGCAGGTGTGTGGTGGAGGAACAAAAGGGACCACGCCGCCGCAGGGAACCTGGACCAGCACACAGCTGGTCCTGGGCAGCAGGAGCCGGAAGGGCGGGGCCTTTTACCCTCCAAAGCCCATCTGGGCTGGGCAGGGAGACGGAGGCCCGAATTGGGAGTCCAGTCTGCCAACAAGGCCTGGGGCTGCCCCCTACCCACAGCTGGACACCGCTCGTGGAGGCTGGTTGTGGGAGGCGCCCTGCCTACGTGAAGACCAGCCCTGGAGAAGACACCACTTGCAGGGGACGTTCTTAATGGCCCTGCGCCCACCTTGGACACCGTCAGATGAGCCACACCGGTGTGTGCCCAGCGTCGGCCCTGGTTTTGCTGGTGACCTGGGCAGATAAGATGGAGGAGGGAGGGAGGGGGCCTTTCTTTGGCTCTGGGCACCTGTGGAGCTGGTACAGGGAACCCAGAGCTGGGGCACCGCACTACATGGGGGCACTGGGAGGACTATGGGGCTTTGAGACAATGCTGAGGACACCAGCAGACCTGTCGCTTTTCTCTTGGGCAGCCTCTGGCAGTGGGCAGAGCCATGGGGTCCACTGTGGTCCGGGAGACCCCTAGACAGGGTGTCTGTTTGTGGGGTCCACGTGTGCTGTGGGAGGCCCGGAAGAGAGAAGTGGCAGGCCAGGGGGCTGCAACCGGACTCCTGATCACGCTCAGGAGCTAAAGTGGGGCTGAGTGGTGCACAGCGGGGATGAGGGTGGGTGGGGGGGGGTCTCCTAGGCAGAGGTTGGGAAGCAGCGCCTATGGTGGCCATGGGACCCCTTTGTCTTGGCCTCAGCCGGCAGTCTCGGCCGGTCCTGTGTCCGGCGACCCTCGACACCACGCCCTTCGCTTCCGTGGCCATTGAAGCCTCGTCTGCGGGGCGGGCAGGGGCTCTGCGGCGTCGGAGGCCAGGTCCCTCCCTCCCCCCCCCCCTCCCCCAGGCCACCTCCGCTGGCGAGGAAAGTGGAGACACTGGCCGGAGGGGCGCTAGGAACCTGGGACCCGGGTCAGGGGGCCTGGAACGCGCGGTAAGAGCCGCGGCGCCTCGGAGAGGCGTGAGCGGGGTAGGGGGCACTGCGGCCACCCCGCGAGCGCCGGTGGGCACGGCGGCGGGGTTGCGGGCAGGGGCGTGGCGCAGGCGGCGGGGTGGGAGCCGCCCGGTGCGCCCGCGCGCGGAGCCCGCCGCCGGTGTCCCCGCGCACGGCGGCGGCGGCGGCGGCGGGCGGGGCGGGGCGGCGCGGGTCCGCCTGCAGGGGGCGCCCGCGAGCGGCCGGAGGGTCGCGGAGCCGAGACGGCGGAGCCCGCGCCGGCGGCAGGTCAGCGGGTTCGGGCCGCGCGGTTCGGGCGGCGCCGGGGGGGGGGGGGTGGGGGTCTCCGGGGGCGGGCGTGGGGCCGTCGGGCGCCGGGGCGAGCGGGCTCGCAGCCGGGCGGGCGGGCGGCGGCGTGCGCACCCTCCGAGCCGCGGGCGGGCGGCGCGGGCTGGGGCGCGGGAGTCCGCGGGGCCGGCTGTGGTCTGCGCCCCGGGCGCGGCGGAGCGCGCATGGGGGGGTGGGGACCGGGCGCGGGGCGCGGGGTCCGCCGTCCGCCGTCCCGCGGCTTCGGGGTGTGCGTGGGAGTGGGGGTGGGAATCAGGATGGCGGGAATGGGCCGCCCTCACGGGGTGTGGCGCACGCAGGACTGCCCCGGCCCCACGGGGGACTCTCCGCACTCGGATCGCGTCTCATCCCGCCATGGCAGGAAACTTCCATCGTCAGGAAGGGCAAGTGAGGGACCTTGGGCAAAGCGTGTGGCTGATCCAGGCAGCCCCCCCATGTCCCAGTCCGCACCTTTTGTGCCCACTGCCCCCGGGCTGCCCCCTTGACCTGTGTCCCTAGAGGACACTGCCCCTCTGCTCGCCAGGGTCCCTGTTCCCAGCCTCCCTCCCCTGCCAGTCCTGAGGTCCGAGCCAGACAGCGCAGGACCCCTGCAGACCCTGGGTGAGCTGGTCATCCCAGACTGCTACTGGCCATGCTGTCCCAAGGAAAGCCTTCTCACTGCAGCTTCTCTCCTCCCACCCCTGCTGCTCCACCTCGTCCCACACCCTTGCCTCAGCCCCCAGTGCTGGTCACATAGCCCATGTCCCCTGTTGAAAATGTCAGGAACTGGGGACAGCCCAGATGTGTCCTGGGCAGCTGGACCAGGCTGGCCTCTGAGTGTCCACACATACTGGCTTGGGGAGTCCAGGTCCCGGGGCCTGCATGGAAGGGGGACAAGGACAGGGACTTTCAGGCCTTCTTCCCGGGTCCTGGAGCACACGGTGAGGACTCTGGTTTTGTTGTGGCCATCAGAGGAGGGTGAGGCAGGGGCCAACCAGGGAACATGCCCTCCTGGGAGCAAGCCGGAGACTGTGTGGGGCTGGACTCAGAGGGCAGGAGGGAGGGCTTTGTCTCCGAGAGGTCTGGAGCTGGGGAAGCAGGTGTCAGTCCAGTCAGGAGGGACACCTCTGGCCTGTGGGCTGACGCTGACTAGCCCTTTGGGTTACAGCAGAGCCCATGGGTTACAGCCTGAGGTCAGCATTGTCTGATGCAGCTGGGGAGGGTGGCGGCGGGCAGGCTGTGGTGAGAAGTGCCAAGGACAAGCCGTGAGCAGTCCTGTCTGGACTCACGGCAACCAGGACTGAGGAAGGCCAGCAGGGGCCCCTAGGGTGGACCCAGTTGGGGATGGATGTAAAGCTCCTCCATGGTGGACAGTCTCCCCTCCAGGTATGGGGGCCCTGGGGCCCTGCCAGGTAAAGGAAAGCTCCCAGCAGAGATGAGCCCTGCCAGGCACTGGACAGACAGAGGGCCTGTGCGTCTGCAGGGCGGCCCCAGGCCCAGTGTCAGCTGCTCCCGACCCCAGTCACCCGGCCTCAGCACTTGCCTCCCTGGGGCGCCCACGCCTGCCAGCCCCGGCCTCCCTTCCTGGCACAGTACCTGCTGCCCACCACCGCGGGGTTCCTCTGAGGGCACCAGCAGCAGGGCCCTGGCCTCCTCGGGGCCGCGCTGTTCCCCGAGCTGAGGAAGAAGGGGTGCCAGTGCGGAGGCCACTGTGAAGTGGGGCCCCCTCCCTGCCCCTGCCCACATCCTGCCTTAGCCGCGTGTCAGTGTCAGTGCCCCGGGGGCCGGCTGGCAGCAGGGGAGAGGTGTCACCCGCCCAGAAGGCAGAGTCCCCACTCTGGACTGAGGGTTCTGGGCGGATCCAGGTCGGTCCCCAGGGGTATGCCCCTCCCCCTGCCCGTGCTGCCCACGGCCGAGTCCCCTCACTTCTGACCCTGTCACCTGCGCACGCCCACTCCCCTCATCCCCCTTACTGCGACATCTCCTGCCCCAGCCCCCACGCCCGACGGTGCTAGCAGAGGCCGCCCCTTCCTCCCCACCTCCCCCCCCTTTCATCTCTCTGCCCTGGTGACATGGTGGTGTCGGTGCCAGAAATTCGCCACCAGCCCGGCAGTTCTGGGAGAAAGACAGGGCTGCTGGCTCCAGGGCAGCGTTCTCAGCTCACCAACGTCGAGTGAGGCCGCTCTCAGTGAGGCGATGGGGCCGGGTGGAACGGCCCCTGTGGGTTTCTGTGACTCTTTTCAGGGGTAAGTAAGGAGAAGGCCTCTTCTTTCTCCTTTGGAGTGGTTGGTGGTTTGGAACTGCCGACCTTGTGGATCGCAGCCCCATGTGTAAACGCTTCGCCACCAGGGCTCCTCCGTGTATAGTCACAACTGCTGGAACCCTGGGGGGAGGGCGGTTTCCCCTCCACCCCGCAGGGCCACTGTGGGTCAGAATGGGCGTGAGGGCAGTGGGGTTGGGGGCTTGGGGGTGCACTGTGGGTTTGCTTGCCTAAAGGCCAGGACTTCGAGCCCACCAGCTCCTCCAGCAGAAAGGGGAGGCTGTCTGCTTCCCTGAAGGCTGACAGTCTCTGGGGGTGGGGGGGGGTGTGGGTCTGTCGGGACCCCTCCGCAGTGGGGTTGGGTGTGGGATCCCGTCTTCACCTCAGAGGCGGAGAGAAGCCTGTGGACCCAGACCCTTGGGGACAATTTCTTGGCTCCCTCCCCTGCAGTGAGCCATAGGCACACCCACATGGCTAGAGGTTGGCACATTCTGGGCATAGGGAGGTATTTGGTAAACACTTGCTACAAGCAAGTGGGGGTGGGGTGGGGGAGCCAAATAGGGGACCGGGGAGCCAGGGCTGGCACAGGCACCCTCCTGCCTGGCCCCACCCTGGAGCAGGTGCTGCCCCGTGGCCCCAGGGTTGCAGCCACCATCTGCGAGTGTGTACCAAGGGCCCGCTGGCCGGCCAAGCGGGAGCCAGCCGGGATGGTCAGGAAGTCTGTGGACTTGGATTAAATGGAGCTTTAATTAAAGTGTGTGTGTGGGGGGGGGGGGGGGCAGCACTTTTGTCTGATGGCCAAGCCAGTTGCCTGTGTCCAGCCCCTTCTCCCTGCCCCACCCCTCCAGGAAGCGTCATTGGTATTGGGTGCCCTGGAGCCCTTCTGACTCACAGAGGCCTGGGCTTGTGAGCTTCCCAGATGGTAACACTGCAGAAACAGAAAACCCGGCTTCTCGGATGTGAGGGTCTGTCCCGGTGCTGAGGAACAGCACCCTCCCGGGCCCCTTCCCCAGGCTGTGATCCACAAGGCCCGCAGTTCTCCTCGGGAGAAAGATGGGTGGACTTCCTGCTCCTATGAAGAGCGACAGTCTGAGGAGTTCACCGGGGCGGCTCTGCCCTGCGCTGCAGTTAGAGAGGGTCGCTGCCCGTCAGGATGGACTCCCTGGCAGTGAATTAGGGCTGCTGGATGTTTGGAGCTTTGAGCCAAACCATTGCCGCAGCCACTGTGTCAATCCAGTTCGCCGGCGGGGTCTTCTCCTTTTCCTCTGCCCCGCCGCTTTGCCAAACAGAATGGCATCGGGGCTGGTTTTCCCTCCTGGCCGGCTAGCAGCCGCTGTCTCGGGCAGTGGTTGGTGGAGCAGAGCTGAGGGGGCACATGGGGGAGGTTGCTAGGTCTGGGTCCCTCGCCCTGTGTCTTGGTCTTTCCTGTCCGATGGCGGAGATCCCCACAGGGGCATCGTGAGACCCTTGAACCCCTCCTCTGCTGTTTCCCCAGGCACACTCCCACAGCCCTGCTCAGGGACCGGGGGAAAGAAGGGGTCCTTAGAAAGGCAGGTGGTCTGAATCTGTCCAGCATTGCCGGCCACCAGCACCGCCCCACCCCACCCCCCATGCAGTCTTTGGCGGCAGTTCTGCAGAGCAGGGGTCGCAGGGCAGGTGAGGACGGCATGGCTGGAGGAGGGTCCTAGTGCCCAGGACGGGGGGCTACTGGGCAGTGGCTGGTGTGAGCCCCAGCACTGGCCCCAGGATGTGGGCAGGAAGCCGTTTGCCACTACCAGGACCAAACCAAGCCCTGGGAGCGGGTGGCTCCATTTCCCCCCTGCCCCATCCAACCCAGCCGGCTAGACTGGTGGGCGTGGCCTGAGCAGGAGCGAGGGGTACAGTGGGCAGCGTCCTGAGCAGCCTGTGGCGGCTGGTGGCTCCTGGGAGCTCGCACTGAGCTCCTGGCTTGGTCCAGCTGGACCGACCCGGTCCTGGTGCTGATGCTGGCAGGGTGGAGGTGGGCATCCTTGCAGGCAGGCTCAGGCTCAGAGCCCTAAAGGGGTGGCCTATGGAGGGGCGGTGGCCCTAGAAGCTTCCAGGTGGGGCTCGCAGGTGTGTTGGTGACAGTGAGCCCCTTGCTGGGCCTGGAGAAAGTCTGCCTACCCTCAGACAGCCCTCTGTGGATCCCTGGGGGTCTCGGTCAGTCCCTGGAGGAGAGATGGGAGTTACTGTGTGTGGCGGCCAATGGGCCACTTCCGGGGAGCTGCCAGCAAGCTCTGGGGTCCTGGTGGCGCAGTGGGCTCAGCGCTGTGCTGTGGGGTGAAAGGTCAGCCCTGGGTGTCCACCAGCTGCCGCGCAGGAGAAAGCCGAGGCTCTCTACCTCCATCCAGAGTGACCCCCTGGGAAACCCACAGGGGCGGCTGGGCCCTGCCCTGTGAGGTCCCCTAGAGATGAGGCCCGGCGTGTGGTTTTCGGGTTGATGGAGCCGCCTGGTGGTTCTGTGGGCTCAGCACCTGAGGGTCGGTGGGCCGGGCCCAGCAGCGCCCCCCCACCCCAAGGCAGACAGCCCCCACTGCTCTTCTCTGTCCTGCGAGGGTCTGCGGGGGGGTCTGCTCTGGGCTTGGGGGGTCTCTTGAAGCCGAGGAAGGCAGGACAGGGGAGGGGGCCTGCTGGGGTTGGCAGGATATAGTGGGAGGGGGGGTGTGTGCCTGGGTCTGTGGGGGCCTGGGGGCTCAGGCCGGGTGCTCGGTGATCCATTGGGCATGGTGAGGGGGAGACCCCACCCACCTGCCGATCACCTGGGCTTCAACTTTGTGCATCCGCTGAGGAAACTGAGACCCTCAGGGCGCCCCCTCTGGCTCCCATTCCCCGCACACTCCTGGCTGAGTGCCGCCACTGTCACCCGGCCCCCATCTGCAGGGGCGCAGGTGGGAGGTGTAGGCAGGGGGGCGGTGCCAGAGCTGCAGGGAGGGGGCCCGAGCTCAGCTGAGCTCTCTGCCTGGTGCACCTGTGGGAGAGGGAGAGAGGCTGCCGCCACCGCCTGCCCAGCCTCTGCAGATCCTGCTCCGGGGTCTGCAGTGAGGTGGTGCTTGCTGGGCAGCGGGTGGTGGTGGGTGAGGGGGGGCATGGGGCAGGCGAGGCTGGGAGGTCATGGGTGAGGGTAAGATGGGGCAGAGGAGGCTGAGTGGTCATGAACAAGGGTAGACTTAGGGATACGGAAAGCTGGTGATCGTGGACAAGGGTGGGCTTAGGGGCAGGGGAGGCTGGTTGGTGGTGGGTGAGGATGGGCATTGGGACAGGGGACACTGTGTGATCATGGACAAGGATGGACTTAGGGGTAGGGGAGGCTGGGTGGTGGTGGGTGAGGGTCAGGGGACTGTCCTAGGAAAGGCCAGCTCCCTGTGAAGGTGCTGACCTGGGCGTCCAGCAGGGGAAGCAGGGCCCAGAGCACTGCAGACCACACAGGGCAGCTGCAGGGGGATCCAGGCCAGTCCAGGGCCAGCGCTCACAGGCTCTCCCTCAACAGAGACTGCAGGACAGAGCCGGCTGACCAGACATGCCCCGGGCGCCCCCGGAAAGGGCCAGGCTCCCCGGGACTCGGCGTCGGCGTCGGCGTCATCCACCTCACCCTCCTCGGGCCCGGGAGCAGGGGCGGCCCGGGCCCCGGTGAGTGGGCAGGGCCGGAGTGCGGGCCGGCGCAGCTATGGACCGTGAGCTGGCCGGGTGCGCGTCCTCGCTGAGCGGCCGGGCCGGCCATGGGCGCCCTGGTGTACATCACGGTGGAGCTGGCCATCGCCGTGCTGGCCATCCTGGGCAACGTGCTGGTGTGCTGGGCCGTGTGGGTCAACAGCAACCTGCAGAATGTCACCAACTACTTCGTGGCCTCGCTGGCCGCGGCGGACATCGCCGTGGGCGTGCTGGCCGTGCCCTTTGCCATCAGCATCAGCACCGGCTTCTGCGCCGCCTGCCACGGCTGCCTCTTCATCGCCTGCTTCGTGCTGGTCCTCACCCAGAGCTCCATCTTCAGCCTGCTGGCCATCGCCGTTGACCGCTACATCGCCATCCGCATCCCGCTGCGGTGAGTGCCAACAGGCTGGGTGGCGGGGTGGCTGGCAGGTGGCACCGGTGTGCTGGGGGGAGTCAGGGGGGCGGCACCCTGGGTTAATCGGGGCTGGACCGCTCACCACAAGGTCGGCGGTTCACGCCCCTCTGCTGTTCCTTGGGAGGAAGCCGAGGCTGCCTGTCCCCTCCGGAGCACTGGGGTCAGTTCTGGTCTGTCCTGTCAGGTCACGAGGAGCGGGAAGGGCCTCGGTGGCCCTGGGTCTCTGCCCAGCAGGAGCCTGGAGGAGGGGGGGGGGAATTCAGCGTTGAGCTGTTGACCACGAGGTCAGCAGAAGGACCCACCAGCTGCCCTGAGAGAGAAGGACGGGGCACTCTGCTCCTGCTGTCGAAGCCTGGCCGACCCACAACCCACAGGGGTGCTTCTCCGCCGTCCTGCAGGGTCTCTGAGTCGGCCTGGATCTCAGAGTGAGCGTGAGCGGGGGAGTGTGAGTGTGTGAGGGTGAGTGTGTGGGACTGCGAACGGGAGTTCCTGTGTAAGTAAATGTGGGTGTGGGTGTGTAGTGTATATATGGTGAGTGTGTGGTTGTGAGTGGCTGTGTGAATGTGTGTAGGCGGTGTGTGTACCTGTGTGGGATGGTGAGGACATTTGGTGTGTAAGAGCACGTGTGTTTGTGTGTGAGTCTGTGTCTATGCATGTGTATGTGTGTGAGGGTGAGCATATAGGTGGGACTGTGACTGTGTGTGTGTGTGTGTGAGAGAGAGAGAGAGAGAGAGAGAGAGAGAGACACGGGCACTCTCACATGAGGCTCTGGGCCACATGGACCCTGGGTGACAGCCCCAGGTGGTCCGGTTGACTAGCATCTGCTGGCCTTCTGGTGACATAAGGATCACCGGGGACACTAGCAGGCACTCCACCGCCCCGTTAGCCTCAGTGGCTACTCTCCCCCTTCTGGGTGCAGGCAGAGGTTTGGAGCATGGCTGGCTCCCCAGAGCACCTGGGGAAAGAAGCTGTGACTGGGCCGGGGTTCCACAAGACCCTTACTGGCCACCCTCCATGACCATAGGCTCCAGGCCCCCTGACAGCTGTTCTCATTCCCAGGACGGGCTGGAGCGCCATCTGTCTGAGCAGGGTAGGGGCGGGTTTCACGGGCCCTTCCTCGGGGATGGGGCCCACTGATGTGAGAGCAAGGAGGCCTGAGGGGGGTAGTGCTGTCGGTGAAGCCCCCCTCTGGGTGCTGGTGGACAGGAGCAGAGGCCAGCTCCTGTGGATGCCTGCCCTGGCATGCCTGGGGGATGGGGTGGGGAGAGACATGCTATGAGAGGAGGCCCCTCTGGTGCCTCTGCATGGAGATGCCTCTGTCCCCAATATCTACAGGGGTCACGAGGATTTGGGGAAAATCACAGGGAACTTGTGGTGAAAGAGGCAGGAACCAGGGCCATGAGAAGCATTGCCCAGGGTGCTGGCAGTATGGGGACATCCCTGCCTTCAAAGGCACAATCCAGGTGGGGAGGCCTTCCTGGAGGCGGTGGCCCTGCAGGGAGCCATCAAGCTGGCCCTGCCTGCAGCGGGCACGTGACTCTGGAAGACGACTGGGGTCCACGTTCTCCTGGGGGGTGGCTCAGAGCACATGGCACCCCACCTGGTCCCCGGGGGACCCCTGCCCCACCATGTCGACCCCACTGTGTGGTAGGGGAACACAGGGTGGCCCCAGAGCAGCAGGGGCATGTTGGTAGCCTGCATGTCCCATCTGGAAGGGCAAGGTAGGTTCTGGGAAGCCACAGAGGCCCGGGGAGCACTAAGGGGCCAGAGCTGTGTCTGGTCCCCGGATCACATTTCATCTCAATCACAGAAAGTAGTCTATTTTTTTAAAATTCAGCGGGCTGAGCCCCGGTGGCGTAGTGGTTGTGTGCGGGACTGCGGCCCACTGGGACGGAGGTTCAATTCCAGCAGTGGGGCTGAGCCTCCTACTCCCACCACCGGAGAGCAGTGATGCCCCCCCCTCCAAAAAAAAATTCAGCAACACTCCATGAAATACACCAGAGAGGGGCGGGGGAGGATGGCGGGAAGTGCCCTGGCACAGCCACCCCCTGGTCCCCAAAGGCACACTGGGACTCCCTCCAGGCACAGCCCTTCACAGACAAGCCACTGCCGCTCCCGCAGCGAGCAGGTCTGGTAGCATAGCGGGTTAGGCACCAGGCTGCCAGCCTCAAGGTCGGCAGTTTGAGGCCCCGGCCCTTGAGAGAGAAAGCTGGGCCTTTCCCCTCCCGTGGGGAGGTAAACTCGCAGACTACAGGGGCAGTTCTGCCCTGTCCTACAGGGTCCCCATGAGTCGCCGTCCGTCAGCCAGATGGCAGTGACTCTGGTTGTTTGGGTTTTAGTGGTTTTTAGGGAAAGGTTCCTGGTGGCACTGTGGATCAAGCTCTGGTCCGCCAGCCAAAAGGTCACCCACCGGTTGCTGGGTGAGGGGGCAAGACCCTGCCTTCCCATAGAGATGTCATCCCCAGAAGCCCTGGGGGACAGAGACAGCTCCTCCCGGCCCTGGAGGAAGCTGTGAGTTCCCCGCGGCACAGGGCTGGGGTGCAGGCAGGCAGGCTGGGGTGCAGGCAGGCGCCTGGTGGGGCCTGGGTGCAGCATGGGTCGGAGAGTGGCCCAGAAGCCCTCTGCGAGCAGGCCATCCCGTGAAGACTGCAGCCTCGGACACGCTGGGAGCGGGGCCTGTCCTGCATGGTCACCGGGAGAGTCCAGCCCACCGCGTCCATGCAGTGCGTGCCCTCCACCAGGTCCCCCCCCCTCCCGGGGGCCTGGGAGAGAGACCTCCATGATCAGCCGTCCTTGCCACAAGCCCCTACCCCCTCGCTGCAGGCAGCTCACCGGTCTTCTTCTGGGAGAGACTCAACCGCCTGGCTCCCTGCCCCGCCTGGTACTGCTGTTTCAGACAGACAGACAGACAGACAGACAGACAGACAGACAGACTCTGCATTTGCCCTGTGTCTAGGGACAGGGTCTGCAGGCCAGACTTTCATGGTCCCAGCCTTGGTGATGCAGTGGGTTAAGCCATCTGCCCCTGAAGAGACAGAGAAGCCTGTCTGCCCTGTGGAGTTGGACAGCCTCAGGATCCCCCTCAGGCAGCTCCGCTGGGTGCTGTTGAGTGGAAACGGACTCGGGGGAAGTGGGTCGGGGCCCAGGCCCTGGTACGGCATCTTGGCGTTCCCGCTTAGCTGTCATGAGCGGGACTGTTCCAGCCCCTCTTCTCTCCTGAGTATGTGTGTGTGTGTGTGTGTACACTATGGGTGGGCTTGGAAGGACCCTCTCATTAGGCTTGGGACCCCAGGTTCTTCCTGGCACCTGGTCCCTTGTCCTCTCTCCTTGGGGGATTCTGGAGAAGCCCCTCAAGTCTAACGGAAGAGAAAGAATGTGTACACGGGGGTCTGACAGCCCGCCCCAGAGCCCACCTCCCTCCCCGCGGAGACCTGGTGGGGCAGGGCTGAGCCCCGCCTCTCTTTTGGCAGTGCCCACGGCTCAGGTGGGCAGGAGGGAGCCCGGGCTGGCACGGCAGGAGTTCACCACAAGCGTGGCAGTCCACTGCAGCCAGCTGCCCCGTGGGGCAAAGTGAGCCTGTGTCCCGTACAGATCAGCGGCCTCGGGCGCTCACAGGGACAGTTCTACTTTGTCTGTCCTGTTCAGGATGAATCAGATGGCTGTGGGGGTGGGGTGGGAGCCCCCATGTCTTCCGTGGTGGGCAGTTCAAAACCAGTGGCTAGCTCCGAGGGAGGAAGAGGGGGTCCCGTGCAGCGTGACCGTCTCAGAAACCCACGGTGAGAGGGGGGGGTGAGTGGCTCTCCCCTCTCTGTAGGATTGCCGTGAATCAGAACCAGGGGGGGTGGGGGTGGGCTGGGCAGCCTCATCCTGGGGCACCCACCCACCCCCCGACGCCGACTCTCCGCTCCCCCAGGTACAACGGCCTGGTGACGGGCGGCCGGGCCAAGGGTGTCATTGCCATCTGCTGGGTGCTGTCCTTCGCCATCGGGCTGACCCCCATGCTGGGCTGGAACCGCTGCAGGCGCCAGGAGGGCGGGAACCTCTCGCAACAGGCCTGCGGGCCGGGCCAGGTGGCCTGCCTGTTCGAGGACGTGGTGCCCATGGCCTACATGGTGTACTACAACTTCTTCGCCTGCGTGCTCCTGCCGCTGCTGCTCATGCTGGCCGTCTACCTGCGCATCTTCCTGGCCGCGCGGCGGCAGCTGAAGCAGATGGAGAGCCAGCCGGCGCCGGGCGAGCGGGGCGCGCGCTCCACGCTGCAGAAGGAGGTGCACGCGGCCAAGTCGCTGGCCATCATCGTGGGGCTCTTCGTCCTCTGCTGGCTGCCCCTGCACGTCATCAACTGCTTCACCCTCTTCTGCCCCCACTGCGCCCACGCCCCGCCCTGGCTCATGTACCTGGCCATCGTGCTCTCCCACACCAACTCCGTGGTCAACCCCTTCATCTACGCCTACCGCATCCGAGAGTTCCGCCTCACCTTCCGCAGGATCCTGCGCACCCACCTGCTGCGCCGGCCCGAGCCCTGCAAGGCCACTGCCCGGGCCGGCGACGGGGAGGACGGCGAGTCCGGCCGCCGCTCCCAGGGCCACTCGCTGGGTGTGTGGGCCAACGGCAGCGCCCCCCGCCCTGAGCGCAGGCCCAACGGCTACGCCCGGGGGGCTCCCCGGGACAGGAGCCTCCCAGAGGCCAGCCCCGACTCCCCAGGCCCCGAGACGCCCCTGGCCCAGGATGGAGCGGGTGTGTCCTGACCCCCCCACCGCCTCCTCACTTCCCCAGGCTCGCCCCTCTGGGAAGGGAAGTGGTGTCTGCCCTGCTGGGTCAGGCATGGCTCCCGAGTTGGACAGGATGCTGGCCTGTCCCCCGTAGAAGCTGGCTGGTGGCTCGGCGAGGGCTAGGGTGGCCCCCAGGGGGAGCCTGGCCACCCGCTGCTCCCTGGACTCCAAGGGGCCCCGGGTGGGCTGTTGTGTCAACGTGGAGGGACTTTTTGGGTGGGACCGTGGGCCCCCACCCCCAGACTGCCCCTTCCTGCTGGGGCGGGGCACTCTGGCCAACCCAGTCAGTTTGGGGCTGACTCTGGTGCAGCGGCCAGGGGGTCCAGGACAGGAGCCTGAGACCTGCAGGAACGGCTGCCCACCACTGCCCCGGAAGAGCCCTCTGGCCGCCTCCCCCGACGGCCGCATTTCCTTGGAGATAAAATAAAAATGAGTCCTGTTGTGTTTTAGCGTGTCCTGCTGGACCCGAGTCATGTCTGTTCCCCGCTCTGGGCCAGGCCAGCACACGGAGGGCATAGGTACGTCCTCAGACAGACAGACAGACAGACACCCTGCCCTTCCTGCACCAACCCTGGACTGGGGAAGCCTGCGGGATGGGGGAAGACTGTGGCCTCTGCCCCTCTGCTCTCCCTCACATGGGGTGACTGGAGGGAGGGGACACTCTGTCAGGCAGGCCAGGCTCCCGCCCCACCTCCCACCACCCACCATTGGTTTCCCAGCGGCCTTACCGGCAGAGCCTCTCCGTTCCATGGTCTCATCAGAGAGGGGGGTCTGAGGCCCGGCCAGACAGAGGGGGACCCAGATCCATGTGCAGCTCCTCTAAACTGGGCTCCACTTCCTCTGGAGGGGCTCCTCCCACTGCTGCAGCAAGGCCAAACTGGGCCAGCGTGGGGGACGGTGGCCAGGACCCTCTTCTCCTGCCCTCGAGAGGCCGCACTCAGTTCCTGGCCGGTGCCCGCCTGTCAGTGGGGGCCTGCATGCTCCTGTGGTGTGGAGGGCTTTCTGCCGACGAAGAGGCCTGGCCAGTGAGCAGCCCCGACCCGCTGTGCTCAGGGGCCCCCTGAGCCGGGGCCTGACTGGACAACACCTGGTAGAAAAAAAATCCACAAGACTGGTAGGTGGTCCGAGGACAGCGGGCGCTGGGGTGGAGGTGCAGGGCATGGTGCTGCCCTCCGTGATGGGCAATGGCTGCGGCCCAGGGCTGGTGAGGGCTGGCAGTTGGTGGGGGACTGTCCAGAGCAGGGCTCTAAAGACCGATTTAGTCACCCCAGTCAGGGAGTCACCCGCAGTTCACAGGTGAGAATCAGGGAGCTCCCCCACCACCCCCAGCAGCTCCCATGGAAGTTGGAGCCTGGTGTTTTCAACCCAACCAATGACTGCTCCAGAGACCAGGATTCCAAGGACAGGAATTCTGAGGAGATTTCAAGCCTGCAAGTGAGCGTCCCGTGGACTCCACTCCCAGCCACCCCTAGAGGATGGGGGGAGGCTCCCCGTGGGTTTCTGAGACTGGGGCTTGACAGCCTTCTCTCTCTCCCTCAGAGCAGCTGGTGGGTTTGAACAACCCCGCCTCTCCCTCACAGCACATCGCTTACCCCACTGTGCCACCAGCACCCTCCTATGAGGGGAGAAAGAGGAGGCTGTTGAGGTGCAGGCTACCCTGGGCCATCACAGCCCAAGGTCACAGAGCTGCACTGGGATCCCAGGTCTCTCCGCAGCCCAGCCTCCTCCTGCTGTTCTTAAAACTCATCTGAGTTTTAAGACGAGGTGTGTTGGCCGGACAGAGCGACAGATGCTGCACCTGTGCCCCACGGTTTCTCAGGAGAGAGAGAGAGAGAGAGCGTACCCTCCCTCCCCACTGCCTGACCCCGCTGCCGGGGGCTGAAAAGAGCCCCTTCTGGGCTTCCTGCAGCCGAGCCCCATGGGGCGGCAGGTTAAGCATCGGGCTGCGAGCCCTGGCAAGGTCAGAGGTTCGAACCCCCCAGCTGCCCCTCAGGAGAGAGAGGAGGGTTTGCTACCCCTGCAACCAGCTGGTCTTTTCGGGCACTCACGGGTTGCTGTCAGTGAGCATCCCCTCAATGGCATTGTGGAGTCGACTTTTCATTGGCGTTCTGTCCCCTTGACTGCATCCAGGGGACCGGATCCCCCAAACCAGTGCAGGTTTACTGAGCTCCGCCCGCACATTGGCTGTGCAGAGGACTTGTGCGGGAGTTAGGCCCAGGCCAGTGGCCCAAGTGCTGGCTGGACCATCTGGCTGGGTCCCTCCCTGTTGCTGTGCCCCAGAGAAAGAGTCTGGGGCTCCCACTGAAGAGATGGGGTCACACAGCTGCTGCTCCCCCACAGCCCACCCCCGGGGGGCTGCCTCAGGCCTGGACCTGGGGAGGGAGGCTGAGTGTTTAACTGCTGCCCACTCTCATGTCAATCATGGAGAGATCTCAGCGCCCCAGCCTTTTGAAGTTCTCTTAGGACCACTGGTTCTCAACCTCTGGGTTGTGATGCTTTTTTTTTTTT
>PVJH01007233.1:0-72500 GCA_004026705.1 Nesogale talazaci
ATCTTTTGATGAAACACCAGAACTCTTGATAAATATTAATATGTGTGTGTCTTTATTTAAGAATCCTCCAACCTATGAGGGGTGTTTTCCCAACGACAACTCTTTGGGTTAAGAAACACAGTAAATATTAGAATAAATTAGTTGAAAGTAATTCAACAACAAATGCTCCTCCAGTAATATTACTAAAAATAATTGTCTAGTAACTATCTTTCAGTTGCTGTTGAGTTGACTTTAAGTCATGGTGTGTTAGGCTCAGTTCTCTGGAGAAGTAAAACCAGTGATCTTGTATGCATATAGGAAGGGATTTATATTAAGAAATGGTTCATGCAGTTGAATGTTCAGTCCAATTCAAGTCTGTGGGTCAGATGTAAGCTGAAGGCTTCTCCTATCTTCTCTAGCTGCAGGACCTGGTGAAAAGAAAGCAAGACCGTGAAACAGGAAGACCACAGGCTGGTGGATATAGAGCTGAATGTTTGGCTGAATGAATATAAGGATGGCAGTTTGCTCACAGTGCCTGGAATATGCCGGTTCTAGAACAGGGAGTTGATGAATCACATGCAGAATCCAGATTTTGCAGTAGAAATAAGCTAGTTTTCACACACTGTCCAACTATACTAAGAGTAGGCCAGCCACATGCCAACTGAAACCTCCCTCAATTGTTTCAAGACGGTGACCAGATTAACTACTTGGTTACTTCATAGATGATACCCTTGTGGGGTTGACCACACTGCTATATCATATCATGGGAGAATACCGGTCCACTCAAGTAGAAATAAAACCCAACTATCACACGTGGTGATTCTTATGTTCCAGAGTAAAACTGTTTTATAGGGTTGATTCTTCAGAAGTAGACTTCAAGACCTTTCTCTTGAGACACCTTTGAGGAACTGAACACTAGCCAATACTAGTACGCTAGGGACTAATACTAGCAACTAGGGATGACTACTTCTTTGGTATCATTAGTAGACAAACCTAAGGCGTGTCTACTCTACAATAACCTGTTGTTGTTAGGTACTGCCATAATGGTTGCTACAATTCAGTCCAGCAGGTATGTCTACACTGTTTATTCAAACATATTAGGTATTGTATCAGATATACATCTATATCTATATCTATATACTTGGCATCACTGCCTCTGGTGGTTGTGGGCACTACCCAGTGCTGCTCCTGAGAGCTGGATTTGAACCGCCAAGCCCATGGGCTGCAGTCCCGCACTCAACCACTTACGACAGTTTTCTTAACTGTTCTAATGTGTCCATCTGTGGTAACTTTTACTTCTCTCTCTATGACATCAAAGACTAAGTTGAATGGGAATAAGGAAGTGGGATATAGTAAAAACAGAGTGTGATATTGTCATAGAGGGCATACAATAAATGTTATAAATAAATGTAAATTTCAATATGAGATAGATGACATTATAAATCATAGGTGATAAGCTGAACTCATCAATTGATTGTCCTAGAAAATGTATAAAATGAAATAAAATAAAATTAGATTCTTCAAGTGCAAAAAAAGTTCATACTCGATTGAAAATAAGAGAGCAATAGTTTAAAACTTAACAAATGTTAGATGGAATATCTGTAATACTGGAGTAGAGAAGGGTTTCTTAGACAGGATTCTCAAAAGTAAAATTCTAAAGCATAAGAAAATTAACTTACTACATTCAAACTAAATTTCAATATGACACCATAATATATAGCTCCCCTGCACCCCCCGGGGGGGCAAATAACATAAATGTGGGTGAAGGGAGACAACACACAATGTAAGACACGAAATAAAAATAATAATATAAAAGTCAGTGGTTCTCAACCTTTGGAGGGAGAATGACCCTTTCACAGGGTTTGCTCTATTTGTAACAGTAGCAAAATTACAGTTAGCAACAAAAATAATTCCCCCAGTAAAATGATTATTTTTCAAAAAGGAAGACACCATAAACAAACATAAAGAGGGAGGGACTAGGCTGTGGGGTGACGAGCAAGCAACATAACCAACGAGGTATTACCTAGACACATAATCAAGGAAGCAGATGAGTAAAATAGCAGGAAATGGGACACAAGCATCCAATAGACATTTGAAATTAGTGAAACTAGAGAAATCTGGGGGGGTGGAATTGGGGCTACATCCATTTATTATGATAGTTGAATTCACAGACTGGATAAATTCTGATGAATTACTGAGGTAATATATACATACATCAGCATATGTGATCTGGGTTGCAGACATGAAAATAGTGAAGGATCAGTCAAAAAGACAAACATCAAAATGTACAGCAGAAGAATTGAACACTTGCTCTAACAGTAGCTACACTAAGGGGAAGAAATGATAAAAGAGCTAAACAAAAGGCTGCAAAGAGTGACTTGAGAAAACAAAATAAAGTATTCCTATAAAATGTGCAGAGACTTTGAATTAGAAAGCCAAAGAGGAAGGACAGGATTGTACATGTCTGAAACCGAAAGAGAAAAGTGTCAAGCCGAAGAGAATACTCAGACCTCAACTGCATGACTTGAAGGACTCTATGCCCCCCTCACTCCCCAAAAATTTTCAGAAGAAAATGGAACACACACCATTTGCTAACATTTAACCATTTCAGGATAGCATATAATCAAGAACTGGTATAGAAGGAAAAAGTTCAAGCTGCACCGAAGCCATTGGTGATAGACAAAGCCTCTGGAATTGATGGGGTATCGATAGAGATCCTTTAACTGGTATAACGCTAGAAACACTCTATGTCAAGATATTTGGAAAAATAACTATCTGTCCAACTGACTGATAGATGTACATTTGTATCCACTCAAAAGAAAAGCAATCAAATACAATGGGAGAATTACCCAACAATATCACTAATATACTAGCAAAATGTTGCTGATAATTTTGAAACAACTATAATTTTATCTATACAGTCCATCAATTGGAAAGTGCCAGAAATTCAAACCTTATTTGAAAAGGATGTAGAATGTGGGGCATCATTGTAATTGTGTGTTTGATCTGGGCTAGCAGCAGAATATACCCCCCAAAATGTTTATTTGTCTTTTATTGACTACAGGAAGGCATTCAAACATGTGGATAACATGAAGACAGGGAATTCCAGGACACTTTCTTGTGGCCATGTGGCACGTGCATACAGATTATGAGGCATGCATTCAGATAGAACCCGAGGGCACTGTAGGGTTCTACAGCAGAAAAAGGTGTGTGGCAGGGCCATTTCCTCTCTCTTTCTTCCATCGGTGTGCTTGACTATCTTGAGAAGTGAATTTGTGAAGAATGAAATATCAGAATTAGAGGATGATTAACAAATTGCAATGAATGGGCATTGACTCAACTACAGTGCTTTCATTGTACATGCAGAGGGCACATCATGGCTTCCCCAAAGTGAAGCATTATTGAAGGTAAGAGACTGTCTTCAGTACTGGCGTTATCTGAATGTGAAGAACCTGAGTGGCCTCACAACTGCACCCATCAACAATATTGTCTTGGAGAAAAAAATTGATGCCGTCAGAGATCCCATCCCACTTCAATAATCGACATCAATGGAAGCAGGAGTCTAGAAGCATGTGTCTGTGAAAATACCATTAAGCTAGAAATAGCTCAAATGCCCATCAGTAGGAAAATGATACATATACACAATGGCTTCCCAAAAACCAGCAATGAAACCATGACACACATCATGGCAGAGAGACACCTGTATGTGAGTGACATTAGTCCATCACAAAAGGACCAATGTGGTAGGGATCCACTACTATGTAGATAAACACTTAGATGAAGGCAGGCTTATTGCCGTCAGGTTACATGATCTTCAAGTCCGGTCTTCCAGGCAATGAGGCAAGGAGCTTGTGTAGAATTCATGAAACATGTATTACTGCCTTTAGATGTACATCTTAAAAACCACTTCAACAGAGGAGACCTCACTCAGCTGGGGTTAGTTTCTCAAGACAGGATGAGGGGGAGAATGCCAACTGGTTTCCATACAACACTGTGCTTTAAAGTTACCCCAAAATAATAGACACTCTAACAAGATTGGTAATCAAAACTTACGATAAAGTCAAGTCAAGACAAAGGGGCATGTCTCAGAGCAGGTAATTACACTTTTGTTGATCAGTAAACTGGACAGAGCAACCCAGATCAGGAAAAAGTTCTTATATAGAATGCAGGGGTGGGGGTGGTGGTGCTGGTGGAATATGCCTGGTACTGTTTAAAGTTGGACACTTTTGACCTGGTTTACTGCCAGCCCAGAGTTGTTAGACTTTGGGTCAGATGTCTTTGAGGGGGCCCAATGAATACTGGACTGCCACCACCATATACTATTTTCATGGTCTTCTTGGTTTGTTATGACACATATTGGTCTGATAGACATGTGTCCGTAAAAATTTTGCCCCCTCGTCAATACCCATTGTTCCTGTAATGTCCAGTCACGTGGGCTTTTAATCTGTGTAAGTCGACAGTTCATCTATTGTGGTCTAAGCAGCTAGCCTATACGTGTATAATTTCCTTAAGGCAACAGAGTTTTAAATCCTATTATTATTGGCTAAATTAATGACATTATCAATATAACCACCTTTGCCGCAGGGTGATGACTTGCAATGTTCTCTATTACAAAATGATAATGATGTCTCGAAAGTGAACCAGAGATAAATATAACCCATAGTTAAATGCCCATAGGGGCATTTACTTAATTATAGCCTCAGTCTAAGAACATCTAGTTCTTATGAATGCCTTTATAGTGTGCTTATCCTCCTGAAGAAATCAGTGAAGATACAGGACTATTGCAAAGTATGGTGCAGAAATCAGATGGTGCCTGGCTACCAAAACAGATAGGATCTGGGTTCTTAAAGGCTTGTCTTCACACAGGCAGCCATCTAAGTGAGGTGTCTAACAAGTCCACATGGAAGAGGCACACCAGCTTGTGTGATCTAAGGTTTGTAAATAATAAATTCCAAATCTGAAGGAGGGAATGTTATCAGAGCTTAAATTCTGAACAACTCCTTCCTAAATGTGCTCCCTGTGTGCTTTGTGTCTTTCAAATTTTAAAAAGCAAAGCTATTCCTGCTATGTATCCTCAAAACACATGGTGTAGGGCTGAGCCCCGGTGGCGTAGTGGTTGTGCGCGGGACTGCGGCCCACTGGGACGGAGGTTCAATTCCAGCAGTGGGGCTGCTCCCACCACTGGAAAGCAGTGATGCACCCCCCCCCCAAAAAAAAAACCCACATGGTGTAAATCCTAATTTGTATACCAGTGGTTATAATCCCATTTGGGAATGCTTTCCCTTTTGCAACTCTTTATTGTTAATTAAGTGAAGGTTTTGCAGAGCAAATGATCAGTTTTACATTCAACAATTCATACACGTTGTGTTTCAACTCATCTAATTTAATCTCCTAAATGTACTGCCACCTATGAAAATGGATATTATTATCATAATTAGATAGAACCAGCCCCATGGAGTCAATTCTGACTCACAATGACCCTATAAAGACAGGGTAGAATGGCCTTTATGGGTTTTGAAATCACCAAATATCTACTGGAACAGAAAGCCTCATCTTCCTTCAGATGAGTGATTGGTGGAGTTGAGTTGCTGACCTTTTCATTAGGAACCAGACACATAACCCATAATGCTCTCAGACCGCCTCAAGAGTAGATTAGGTAGAGAGAAGCAGGCAAGATGGGGTTAGATCCAGAGACCAAGAGATAGCCTTTCTCCAGAGTCAGCACCCAGAACTAGGAGTATTAGCCCCTTAAACTGTGAGAACATAAACTTCAATATGTTAAAGTCACCGACTTGTGATATTTCTGCTAGAATAACACTAAATAACCATGGTAATCATTTTGGTGACTGAGATGCGCTTGATCCAAATCATGTTCAATTGTTTCATATCTGAATTGGAAACAATGAAGAAGGCAAGCAGAGTCTACGGTCATACCACTCTGAACGCGCTCGACCTCGTCTGATCTCGGAAGCTAAGCAGGGTCGGGCCTGGTGAGTACTTGGATGGGAAAAGGCAAGTAGAACGGATGCATTCAAACTGTGGTGTTGATGAACATTGAATATACCTTTAGTGGACAAGTCAGGACTGGAAGAAATATAAGCAGAATGTTCTTTATAAACAAAGATGGAGGCTATGTTGGGTTATCACTTACTTTGGGTATACTATTAAGAAAGACCATTTACTCGAAAAGGACACCATGATTGGTGAAATCCTCAATGAGAATTTGCTCTACAGTACATTAGAAGGTGACCTAAAATTTTCATTTTTATTTTAAATATCTTTAGCTCCTGTATTTCATATACTGCCAAAAAGGCAGAGTTGTAGAAATGAAATAAATTTTTATAAATATGAAAATAAAATTTAAATTTCAAAGTAAAGGAAACATAAAACATATTTCTTATACAATAAGGAATTTTGGGAGGGCATGTTAAGATAGTATTTCCTTTTCTACATAATATATGCACAATTAGCTCATGTATACATCCATACCTCCTCTATTATAAGGATAAAATGAAAAAAAATTTCCAGTCTAAACATTCTCTTAAAAAAAACAAAATTCCCGGGCTGAGCCCCGGTGGCATAGTGGTTGTGCACGGGACTGCGGCCCACTGGGTTGGCGGTTCAAATCCAGCAGCAGCTCTCCAGGAGCAAGGCTGGGCCTTCTACTCCCACCACCAGAAGGCAGTGATGCCCCCCCCCTCCAAAATTCCCTCTACTTAGAAACTGCAAAAAGCTATGCATATAAACAGCAATGGGGAAGCCAGTCACAAAAGATGATATAAATTAAATTATACAATAAGTTTAGAACTTGCAAAACCAAACAGAACAGTGGTGGTGGTTGAGTAGTGGACATGAGAAGGGCGCACAGAAGTCTTTGATGTATTTATTCTATATATTCTCATCTAGGTGGTGGTTCCATTGAATTGCACATTTGGCACTTAAACATTTTACTATATGTCTTAGCTACTATATATTTTAATCTCTTAACAATACAACCTAGAACCAAGTTCTGTGCAGCATGTTTTGCTTTCAAGATGGACAAAGGACTTACTTAGATTAGAAGAAGAAACAGGTTTAATGTACTTATAAAGGAGGTCTTTCTCTCTGTCAACCATCTCCCCAAATGTCTTAAAATTCACTGCCATCGAGTTGATGCTGACTCACAGTGACCTTATAGGACAGGGTTGAAATGTCCCTTGCAGGAGAAGGAAGATTGTGATTTTTAACTTTGGGCTTTGCAGTTAGCAGGCGGATGTGTAACCTTCTCAGCACTCCAGCAGGAATTAAAAATAACAACCAAAAGAGAAAGACCAAAGGATGTGTGAATTTCATGATTTTACAGTATTCAAAAAACAAGTTTCCGAGCCCTTTTTCCAGCAAATCAAAAGTAAAGTAAAAGACAACTGAAAGGAAATCGATGTAAACATGAATGTTTTAATCATCATTCGGTATATTACCTGCTATATCGCTCATGGTCATAAATCTCTATCTATACATTTTTCTAGAATTTCCATTTTAATTTCACTTTCGCAAATTTTGAACAGGGTAAAGTAAATTTAACTCCTTTACTGCCAAATTCTTCCTTTTTAGTGAAGGGCAATCATAAACAGTCCAGAAAGTGAAAAATCCCTGTTCACATGGGCTTTAAAATGAAAATATCAAGGAAAAACAAATTATTAACCACATAAAATGGGCTCCAGCATTTCAGAACTATAATGGACAAAGCACAGTATTGATAGATCACATCACGCAGAGAAGGTGGATTATATGATGAATACCGTGGCATCAGGGAGGAAGAGAGGCTTATTAACAACTTGCAATATGCAGATGAAACAACCTTGCTTGGAGGACTTGAAGCACTTGTTGATGACGATCTAGGACTGCAGCCTTTAGTATGGATAACAATTCAATGTAAAGGAAACCACAATCCTCACAACTGGACCAGTAGGTAAAAACTTAACAAGTGGAGAAAATATTTAAGTTGTCAAGGACTTTCTTTTGCTTGGTTCCACAATCAAAGCTCATGAAAGGTGGTGTAGTCAGGAGATGAGAGGACACATCGCATTGGGTAAATCTGTTGCACAAGGCCTCTTTAGAATGTTGAAAAGCGAGGAAATTACTTGAGAACTAAGGTGTGCCTGACTCAAGCCAGGGTATTTTCAACGGCACATGAAACTTTGAACACTAAAAAAGAATTGATCTATTTGAATTGTGGTGCTGTGCTGGAGAAGGATACCGAAAAGTACAGAAGTACAGGTAGACTGTTCTTCAGAAGCAAGGATGAGGAGACTTAGTTCTATATACTTTGGACATGTTAGGAGAGACTAAGTCACAGAGGACAACATGCTTGGCAAAGTACAGCGGAAAGAGAGGAAGGCCCTCCCTCCATGAGATGGACCGCAGTGGCTGCAACAATGGACTTGAGCGAAGTACTCATTGGGAGCATGGTGCATGGCCTAACAGTTTTGTGCTGTTCACGCCGCCACCACCACATGCAATCACAAATGCACCGTTTCAGGTATCTTGACATCAGGGAATTGTGAATCAAACTCATGTTAAGGAAGGTGTTTCTGGGAAGTGATGTTCCTTTCACTCTCCAAATCACTTTTTGCTGTGTTTTTATCATTTTGTTGAGAGCGCTTACAGATATCCCAATATTCCCAAGTTCAATCACATCAAGCAGTATTGTACAACTGCTACCACAATCCGTTTCAAGACATTTTCTTTCTTCTTAAACACCTTGTTAACAGCTCCCCTCTACCCATTCCCCCAACCCGTTTTATTATTTTTCCTATCATAGCTTTTTTTTTAAAAAAAAGATCTTACACAATCTTTTGTTTTAAAGTGAAATTAAGCACAAGGCAAAGACCTTCCTACGTCCGTCAGGATTCCGTGTCAAGCCGTGCAACACAGTATCAAAAGGCTTCCTACTCTTAGCAGGCTTTAGTTAAGCGAAGGGAAAAAACTGTTCTATGTAAGGAACTTGGAGCATTCTTGGGAAAAAGCAAAAGGCTAAGAAACCTCCGTGCCTGGGAGCAGAGTTGTGATACACTGACCAGCACCAGAGCTTTAAGGATTTCTGGGTTCAGGGTTTTTACCTGTAAGGGCCTGTAAGGGGGAGACGCAAGCGCGCAGGGGGTGGGAACCGGGCCCCCGTTGCGAAGAGGCGGGAAAGAAAAGAGACACACTTGAAAGACGCTTTCGGGTTACAGACCACTCTCATATTTTTTATCGCACGAGGGACACTGTCCTTTCCGCTAACCTCTGGCGTTTGCAAAAAAGGAAGGCCCAACGTGGAGTCCTCTTCGCAGGAAGATCCCCGGGGCAGCCAGTACCAGCCACCAGCCTCCCGCTTGCGCACCTCGGACGCCGCACAGACCGCTCGGCGCGGGCCACGCCGGACGCATACGTCACCCGCTCTCAGCCAATCGGCGCCCGGCAGGTCACCTTTCCTCCCAGGCCGGCAGCTCCACCCCTTCCCGCCGGCTGCTGGGAACCCGATCCAAGGAGCCCGGCCGGCCACCAGCGGCTTCCGCTCGGGGCGCAGGCGCGGCAGTTCTCCCGGGGCCAGCGGAGCGGGGTCTGGGCTGGAGAGCGGACGCCGCCGGCGAGGATGGTGCTGGAGAGCGTGGCCCGCATTGTGAAAGTGCAGCTCCCTGCGTATCTGAAGCGGCTGCCAGTGCCCGAAAGCATTACTGGGTTCGCTCGGCTCACAGGTAACCCCTCCCCCACGGGTCCGGCCCCATCCGCACGTCCCCGCCGGGAGGCGAGGGCTCGTGCCGCCACCTCGGGCCAAGGGGCGGGGCGAGGCCGGGCGACCCTTGACCCCGAGCGTGGGGAGGGGAGCGAGCCGAGGGGCCAGGGCTTCCTGCGAGCGTGCGGCGATGCCCCCGCGCGGCGCGTGGCGGCCGTCTCGCCCCGTCCCCCTGGCCCGGTTCTGGGTGAAGGACAGGTTCCGGGCCGGCCTCATCTGCATCGGGTCTCTGTGCCGCCGGGCGCACCCTGAGGTTTGCTGCCTTATTCTGCTGCAGGCCCACTCCCCGCCATCGAAAACCCCAAACCCAAACTCACCGCCCTCGAGTGGACGGCGACTCGTAGTGGCTCTGTAGGAGAGGCTAGGACTGCCCCTGTGAGTTCCCGCCAGTGGATCTTACCCCCGTGGAAGGGAGTCAAGAAAACGCACACAGCTGGTAACACGCATGTGGCCCTGCTATGAGGAACAGAACATAACCTCAGGAGACAGTTGACCTATTCCCAGGGCATCTGAGGTCACTTCCATTACACTGGGCCTTGGGCAGCTGAGGTGACTCAGGAAGGACGGAAGATAAACTATCCAGAAAGCATTCAAACACGGGCCACAGCTCACAAATGGAAACCCCCACAACGTAAGAGTTCCATCTCCATCCGCAATGCAGTCGGCCCTTGGAACCGTTTGTTTCTAGGTCTTCATAGTAAAAAGTCTGGAGAACCAGACTTAAACTGGGGTGGTGAGGAACTAACTAAGACCGGATTGAATTAACCAATAGGGAGAAGCCCTGCTTGCTCAGTGGGTTAAGCCATGGACAGCTAACCAGAAAGTGCACTTCAAGTCCAGCTGCTGGAAGGGAGAAAGATGGGGCTGTCTGCTTCCCTGAAGATTTGCAGCCTGAGATAGCGGAAGGGGCGCCAGCTCAGGGAGGTTTGCAGGAAGTGTTAAGTGATGGTCTGCTAAGACTCACCAGGCACCCTCTTCCACTGTGGGAGGAAATCTGGTTATCTATTGCCCCATGGGGCAATTCTAAACTACACTTGATCTTAAAAGACTGAGAAGTGCTATGGGGCAGTTTTACTCTGTCAAGCAGGGGCATTGTTGAGTCAAAATCAACTCTGAGTTAGCCAGCAGTTTGTGGTAATGAATGGCAGCAATTATGTCAAGCTTTTGCACTTTTTTCTCACTTCACTTACTTAAATGTACGCTGTGTTAATCCGGGTAGACTACAGATACAAATCTGTAGACACCTATGTGTACAAGAAAGAGGTTTATGTACAAGAGCCGTTGAACATTGAGAAAAACATCCCAACCCAGTCCAGTCCAAGGTCATAAGTCTCATATTAGCCCATATGTCTGATATCAGTCTATAAATCCCTCTTTGGACTCATGAAATGGATGCAGTGACACCGAACGCAAGATGATTACAAGCCAGATGGGTAGAATGCCTTTGGATCCAGTGGCATTGTAAACATCTCAGTGCCGTCAGGGGTGTTCAAATTGTTCCTTTCACCAGAGGTCTGGTTGCATCCATGTGGCTTGTCTGGCTCAGGGACCTAGGGTAGCTCCATGTGGCTTTCCTCAGGGATGTCTTGTCTTGCAGGAAGCCAGCCTTGTCAGAGCATTTCCAAGTGAGTGTTCGTAGAACGTCTCCAAGGAAGGGAACCAAGAGAGACAAGTGTCTGCCTCCAAGAAGGAATTGCCACATGTCCCAGAATTCTCAGATTCCTCATATTGACACCAGATTAGGTGACTGTCACGTACACATTTCAGTTTAACTATCTTACTTTAACAGCTTATGTTATTACTTAAACTTATATTAACATCACTATATGCATTTATTCATAACGTAAGTAGCTCTATCAGGTGCCTTTTTTTTTTTTTTTGATAACTTACATCCTTGAAAGTGTACTCATGAAAGTGGTCATGCCAGGTCAAAGTGGTTTGGTTATTTTGTGATATTTGTTCTTTGTTGCTAATATGCCATGTTGATGATTGGCATAAATCAACTAATGAATTTTACATTCAAGAAAGAAAAATATCCCCTATTTCTAATCCAATCCAATATAGCCTGAACTGTATGACTTGATTCTGATAGCGGCTAACTGTATATCATTTTTAGTTTTGTGTTTTAAGTGTACCTGAAGCAATTAGGAAGTGTAGTACATTATTTAGTGGCTAGAAAATTTTGGAAGCTTGCTTCTCCTCTTTGTGACAGTCTCTATTTTCAACAAATATTTCTGCTAGTCAAATATTTAGGCAAGTCAACCCAAGCCTTCCTACCTTAAAATATTAACGTAGTCATTTCCTATTTAAAGCTTTAATTTGAAGTGACTCTTGGAGAAATTTGGGGCTTTCTGTTCCTGTAAATAGTTACAGCCTTGTAAACTCACAGGGACAGTTCTTCCCTGTCCTATAGGGTCACTATGACTATTGATTTGATGGCAATGAGGTTTTTTTCTTATAAAATCCGAATAGAACAACAATAACCAGTTGCTTTTGAGCTGCTGCCGCTTAGGATGCCCCTGTGAATGTAAGAGCAGAGCTGGGCGTCGTGGGATCTTCAGTGTCTGACTTCTGGAAGTCTTGATCACTGGACCCCATCTTCCAAGAAGTAATAACATATACTTTGCCCCATTCCATAGTGCTTACAAGTTAGTTCTCACCTCACAAGATGATTTATTCAGGAATAAGTCTAGCTGTAGTAAACACTGTGAACAAAATGAGGTAATCTCTTTCTCACTGTTCAGTGACAACCAGTGCTGAATCAACCGTGGAAGAAAAATTTAAGTGGCTGTTTTTCACTATTAATCTTTTCAAAGGAGGTTACAACAGTAACATTTAATTCTCTTGAATGAGATATGCATGGAGTCTATAATGTAGACCTCTGTTGATCCAAAAATGTGAAAGACAATTTTTTCAGCAGTTATTTAAAAATTTGAGAAAATGTTTTCAGTTTCCATCTTTGCAAATAAGAGCAACAGAGAATACAATCATTAGTGCGATTTTTCTTCCCTATTTTGACTTTTGCAGTTTTTTTAAAGCAATTAACTCTATCATGATGACTCTGCATTCTTAGTAAACACATGGAGAGTCTAGGTTTCCTGGCAGTATTTAAATATAGATAATCCTTAGTGATCTGACACAATTTATTTAGGTCAAATTTTCCAAGAGTAAGGTTTCTAAAACAAATTAACGTGATACTGCCTAATACTTTAGTACTACCTAATACTTTAGTTTTAAATAAGAGAGACCTTTATAATAGAACAAAAGTAGCCTTACTATTCAGTCATTTGTTTCAAGATTTAAAAGCTAGCCTGGACATTTTGAATGCAATTCTTCATACTTGAGCTTGTTGACTTCTTTCAAATAAAGGTTTTTACTCATAAGGACAAAAGAAATGAATTCTAAGGCTTTATTATGATTTCTTCCTGGACGTACACATACATTAAAGACAGTTGTATTTATTCAGAAGGAGCCAATTTTGACTTGGTCATTAGAAGTGGAACAGAATTGCCAGTGTCTTTCTATAAAATAACTTGTACTAGCATGTATGTAGTAGCCATATTTATATAGCTAAAAACTGACACGTGTCTACCAACATAAGAATGAGTCATAAGTCATGGCATATTCATATGGTGGGAAACATAAGTATGAAAAAGAACACTTTATTGATGCTTGGGGAAATTTTCAAAGAAGCATTATGTTGTGTGAAAGACCCTTTAATTAAATCAGTTGAGAAGAGTAGAAGAGCAGGGAGCTTCCTTGTAGAGAGAGAATCGTTTAGATATTGGCTGGAGGAATGTACTTAACATTACATTCTTAGACCTAAACAGACCTCTTCATTTAGATTGGTATTTTAAAATTTCCTCAATTTTTAAAAAGACAAAATAATGGAATTAAATGAGAGTTTTCTCAAGGTAAGCACATTTAAGTAATTGTACTTTCTGTGTGACAGTGGTACAGAGGCCGTTGTAAAGGGCCACACACAACTCATAGCTCTCACGTTCTTGGAAGTTTATTAGGGAAGCTCACTGTTTGCCACAGAGCAGGATTCTAACACAGTAAAGATACGCTCTTTGGTTAGTGATTGGTCGGTGATTTCTCCACACTAAGAACAGACAAGGATGAAGTGTATCCCCCACGTTGGAGGAAAGAGCCACTGACAAGCGGAGGTCTCTGATTCTCAGCCTCTCCAGCCTCACGGTCCTTTGGCCTCTTGTCTTCCTGAGCCAGGAAGCCTGCCTGTTGCTCTGCCTGTCAGTCTCTTAGTGCCAGTGCTGACCCTCTGCTCTGTTACCCGGGTCACTTGCCATGGTTTCTGGTCTCAGCATGGCCTGGCATCTGCTGCCTCTGCCACCTCAGGCAGGGAGCATGCAAGTGCTCCATTGGTGCGGCCACGAATTCCCTCCTGCTTTTGAGGTGCTCACTTAGGTGTGGAGGAATGGTAACCCAAGCTGGCCAATCTCTACCAGGCCCCCTTCCCAGTTCCCATTAGTGTTTTGCACCCATTATTTGCATAGTCCATTTGTTGGGAATTAGAGACATGTATAGAAAAGCTGTATTAAGAAGTTTCAATTCACCACAGTTTATAAGATTATTTCAGAAAGATTGAAGAATAGTCACCCTTTCCTTTGCAAATGTAGGAAAAGACTTAAGTAGTTGTCAAAATCTCCCCCCTTCCTATCTTACAGTTTTAAATTTCTCAACTCATCAAATGTTTATTGTACAAACCCACTATAAAACCCCCACTGCCATTGTTCCAGTTCTGATGCATAGCAATCCTATCCAGGGGTTCCAAGGCTATAAATCTTTCCCGGAGCACGTAGCCTCATCTTTATCCTCTGAGCATCTGACTTGCACTTAGCAGCAATTCAACACTGCAGGGCAGCTTATGTTCTGGTCACTGCAACACCTGGAACACTGTTCTCTTCTTAATAGTGAATGAGAGCTGAGCCCTGGTGGCGTAAGTGGTTGAGTACGGGACTGCGGCCCGTGGGCTTGGCGGTTCAAATCCAGCGGCGGCTCTCAGGAGCAGCACTGGGTAGCTCCCACGACCACCAGAGGCAGTGACGCCCACAAAAAACAAAACAAAACAAAAAATAGTGAATGAAAAGACAATTTTTAAAATTCATCAATAATTTAATTTTTATAGGTCTCTTGGTCCTAAACATAGTCTTTGATTAGAATTGTTTGTTTGGATACTTACTTTAAAAATAATTTTTAAATTATGTTTTACATGATACTTTATACAAGTTTATACAAGTTAGTTTTCCATTAAATAATTTGTAAATAAATTATTCCATGACATTTGTTGCCATCTCTCCTGTGTGTCAGCCCTCTCCACTTCTCTCCCCAATCCTTACTATTCATCTGCTTTCCTTGCCCTTTCCCACCTTCTCATTCGTGTGTGTGTCTGTGTGTCTGTGTGTGTGTGGCATCACTGCCCTGGTGGGAGTAGGAAGCCCAGGCTTGCTCCTGGAGAGCTGCTGCTGGATTTGAACCATCAACCCTCTGGGTCGCAGTTCCGCACACAACCACTGTGCCACCAGGGCTTAACCCACTTTCTCATTCTTGTTCTTGAGAAAATGTAGTCCTTTTGGTCTTGAACAGTTTACCTTTCCAAGGCGCATGTACTTTGCTGGAGTTCCTGGTTATAACAGAGGCCAGACTGTCATTTGTCTGAGAGATGGTCTCAAGAGTGGCTTCAGATCCATGTCCGAGAGTAAGAGTAGTCTCAGGGGTTCCCTCGTTTTTACTAGGCCAAGAAGTTTATGTCTCATTTTCTGATTTTGAGTTTGGTTCTGTGTTGTTTCCCCCTTCTAACTATGCCCCTGGTCATAATGGTCAGTGGTGGCGGCCAGGCCCTTCTAATTCTCCTGGTCTCTGTCTAAAAGAGGCTGTTGTTCATAGGGCCATTTGTACTTTGGGCTAATTGCTTCCTTGTGTCTTCAGTTTTCTTCACTCTGCTTGTGCAGGGTGAGAAGAGACTAATGATTATATCTTACAGGGCCACTTACAAACTTTTAAGACTCCAGATGCCACTCACCAAACTAGGATGTGGGTAGGGCTTGTCTTTTTGTGTCAATTGATCCAGATGTTCTCTGAAACTACTCTCTTAGCCTTCAAACCTATTAATTTAGTCCCCAAAGAGATGTTTATTATAGTGTGTGATATTATATCTAATATGTTTCCTCATTTACCATCCAAAAAAAAAACTCACTTGTCATTGACTCAATTCTGACGAAGAGTGACCCAAAAGGACAGATTAGAACTGCCACTGTGGGTTTCCGGGACTAAATCTTGACGGCACTAGAAATCCACATTTTTTTCCTACAGGGTGACTGATGGATCTGAACTGCTGACCTTGGAGGTAGCAGCTCAGTACATAACCACCGTGCCACTTGTACAAGACTCCTTGTAGTCTTGTGCACCTCTCAGCATTTTTCTTTTCCTCAGGTGTGTGCTGATGTCCCCCATAATGTGTAGTCCCTTCACCAGAATGAATATCTGTGTACTATGTAGTTAGTGGTTTTATGTTCCCTTCCCATCCCTTTTCTTACACCATGTGTATGTGTGTTTAGTATTAGAGACTAGTACCACCATTCGTCTCTTGAGAATGAAACCAGAAGTTAAGAATGAGCTTCACTTACTCCATTTAACTCATGCTCCATACATATACTCTTTGACCAATTCCTGTTCGTTTTCCTGCCTGAATTTGAATTATAGTCTTGGCGAAGACATTACTGTGGACTGCCAGCAAGACAAACAAGTCTGTCTTGGAAGAAGTACAGCCAGAAGGCTCCATAGAAGTGAGAGGAGGAGACATCGTTTCAGTTACTTTAGCTGTCAGAAGAGATCAATGTCTGGAGAAGGCCATCATGCACCGTAAAGTAGAGGAGCAACAAGAAAGAGGGAGACATTCGAGGAGATGGGTTGACAATGATCTCAACTGGATGGTGCAGGACTGGGTAGTGTTTTGTTTTGTTGTACATAGGCTTACAATGAGTTGGAACTGACCAGCAATAGAGAAGGGGGCTGTTGATCACAGACCGACTATAGATCCTAGCGAAAAGCCATGCACTCAAAAAATGTACACGCAGTCCATGGGTGAACTCTAGGGGAGGCAGTTTCAGGTGTACTCCAAATCCTGCAGTATTTCAGTGGATTACTTCGAATGGGTCACCTTGTTTCTTGCCTTCCCTCCTGTTCCATCTTCCTCTCTGTAAAACCTTTTCTCATCTCTTCTTCGTGTTGCTTACATGTTCCATGAGACTGTTTTGTTAGTCCACAGTCCATCCAAGGAGAAAAACTGCTTAGCAGTAGGGACAGTGTCTTCGAATTTCTCTATTTTTAATACTGGCCAGGTGGCACAGGGAAGCGCTTACGTGTTGGCCTGCAAACCGCCAAGTCAGCAGTGTGAGCACACTAGCTGCTCTGCAAGAGAAAGATGGCGTGGTGGTTGTGCGTGGGACTGTGGCCTGCTGGGTTGGAGGTTCAAATCCAGCAGCAAGGCTGGGCCTCCTCCTCCCACCACCAAAGGCAGTGATGCCACACACACAAAAAAACAAGAACAAACAAACAAAAAAAAAAAAACAAGTTATAGTCTTTCACATCCTTGGGGCAGCTCAAGAATGTCCTTCAGGCCCCCAGGAGTTGTAATTGTCTTCATCACAATGAGAAGGGTGCTGAACACTGTTAACTTTTAAAAGCCAAAAGCCAAAGACCAAAGGATTAGAACTTACAGCAGTTGTGCCAAATGCCAAGATAGATCTTAAAAATATTTAATGTTATTTTACATTAAACAATCAACTATCAAGTGACTATTTAATAAGATACTACACTAGCTGCCGGGGCCCATAGTAACCATGAATTTATTACCTAAATCAAGAAAACTGAAACCCAGTCCCATACCATTGATCAATTCTGACATATAGGGACCCTATATAGCATAAGTTCCTGGTATTGGGCTTGCTGCACCTTTTCCAGAAAAAAAAAAAATAGTCCCCTCCTGATAATGAAAACTTTTCTACTGATCCAAGGTAAAAAGGAACATGTAGTTACCATGTAGTTGCCCCACCCCCCATTGTTCCAGTGTCTCCTGAGGGGGCATTATTACCACTGATTTTGGGAAGCGCTGTATATAGGTTCTGAAGCTTTGTCAATAGTTACCAGGCAGAACCCTCATGTTTCTCCCTGACGCTACACTGCTTCCAGTAATTACAAGACACTGAGTGAGTGAGAAAGTGGCTGACATTATCTTACGTTCATTCATTCATTCATAATCACTTGCTACAAATATACTGGGATACCCAAAAATAACCCCAAAACTCAACTGGAAAAGCTCCACTGGGCAGAGCTTTCATAATACACATTTTTCCCCAAAACTCAACTGGAAAAGCTCCACTGGGCAGAGCTTTCATAATACGCATTTTTCCCTGCTAGGAGAGCATTGAACAACTTTTTCTCAGTGCCCCCAGGGGCATCACCTGGGAAGGTTCTCTCTGGTCACAGTGAATTTTTTTCATAGTAAAAGCAGTTTTGCTTGACCTTCGTTTTTTGTGATGGCCAATTTAAGAGAAGAGTGGGTGACTGAAATTTTGTTTCTTGCTACGGAGAAATGCCACAGAAACTGCTGTGATATTGAACACAGCTTACAAGGACAGCATTATGGGAAAAACTCCAGTGGATGAGTGATTTTCTCATTTCAAAAAGGTGAAATATCAGTTGATGACAAACTTCATTTTGGAGGCCCATCAACTTCCTGAACAAAGTGTCAACAAAATTTGTGCACTTGCTTCCCACTCCCACCCAAGGGCAGTGATGCTCCCCCAAAAGAAAATTAAAAAAAAAAATTATGCACTTGAAGACTGACGATGGACCATTGAAGTTATCGGGGCTATGTTGGAGCTTAGTTTAGAATTCTAATGGAAATTTTGGGAATGAGAAGGGTCGCTGCGAAATTTGTGTCTTGGGTTTTGACTGATTAGGTAAAAGAGCATCAAGTTGAAAGAAGATCTCTGAAGTGACCCAGACCTTTTTTTCAAGGTCATTATTGGTGAGGAGACATGGTGCCCTCCCCCCTGTGCCCCCCCACCAAGCGAGCATCAGTGAAGTCAGTGGAAGATCTTATTGTCACCTCGTTCAAAAAAAGCTCACCACATGAAAGCAAAGATCACTGTGGTGCTCATTTGGTTTTTGCTCTGAGAGGGATAGTGCATTTGGAGTTTCTTTCACTTGGTCAGATGGCTAGTCAAGTCTTCTGTTTAGGGGTTCTCAAAAGATTGTGTAACTGTGTGCCGTAACAGGGGGACTGGTTTTGCTACCACAACAATGCAGGGAATCATGCAGCCATCTCAGGGTGCCAGTTTTGGGCCATAAATAGCATGCCTCTCTCGTCCCACACACTTTACTTACCTGACCTCACTCTGTGTGACTTTGTTGTTTCTGCAATTGAACAGGGACATGAAAAGACAGATTTGATGATGTATAAGAGGTGAAGAAAAAAAATGAGGGAGGTGCTGTCAGCCATCCAAACAGATGAGTTTGAAAAGTGTTTCTGAGACTGCAATTGCAGATTTGACAATTGTGTTAAATGTAAAGGAGAGTACTTTGAAGGTGATAAGGTTGTTTTGTAAAAAAATTTAAATACATATCTTGGGGACAGAGCATGGTATTCTGGGTTTTTTTTGGGGGGGGGGCAACCCTCTTATGAATCATACTGTGTGTCAGGGATTATAGATCATAAATTTTTTCCCCGAAGGTCTGTGCACGAGGCTACTCTGCAAACAGGTAATAACAGGACTTTGATCGTACACACATAAGGAATAGGGCTTAGAAGTACAGACGAAATGATTCATTGTGCTTTATGAAAGCAGGGGAGAGTTCTGAAGGAAATAATATTTGATGGTCCATATAAATTCGGCACACCAGGTGTAGAAAAAGCCATTGTCAAGAGAAGGTGCTTTGTGCCAAGGACACAAGAAAACTGTGTAAGGAATAGCTGGTATTATTATTTGTGCTAACAAAGTGGTACTTTGTAGAACCAATGCTTCATAATAGTACTGTCCCAAATCTTTTGTGGTGATGAAAATACAGTATCCTAACTAGCCACTATGGCTTATGAGCTCAGGAGGTGTGACTAGTGTGTCATAAGAAATTGGATTTGAAATGTTGTTTATATTCATTGAAGTTACATAGTCTTGTTTGGATCTTGGCTACCCTACTGGGCTAAACTGATAGAAGATAGACTTCTTTCCCAGCTCTGAAACAATTCTGTGTAATCTCCGGAGCTTTAATTCAATCAAAGAATCTGCCCTTTAGATATGATTATTTAAAAACCAACATGACAAGTTACAGAAGCGCTTCATTCTGAGGATTGAAAGCTACATCACTGAAGATGCCTACCACAGTCAAGTTGATGTGGCAAAATGATTTTTTTAAAGGAGTGCCCCATATTTTCCTGTCTCCATAGTCTGCTAATAAAAGCTACTATTTATTGTGTGTGTTTTCATGTCAGGGACTCTTATTGGTGCTAAATGCACAATATAAACATAGGTTATTTTATTGAGCTTATGTAACAAACTGGTTTTGGCTTTAACCCCCTGGTGTTCCATAGAAAGTATGTAATCATTTGAGAAGCATTGGGATAAGCCAGTCTTTCTTATAATTGTTCATTAATAACAATGATCTCTTAGGAGGTGTTTTACCAAGGAAGGAGTCGATTTCATTTCAGACTTGTTGGATTTGATATCACGTGGGTCGAGAAAAGACTTTGTATTTAGAGGTTTTGATCTAAACCTGATTAAGCTGCAGTTTACAGTACTTATCGGTAAAATGGGACTAGTAATTATACCTACCATGTACCATTTGCACTAACTTTAACTACAATGTTTTTTTAAGAACTACAATTCTTTTTTGTTGTTTAAACCAACAGCATATTAGATGACTCAATCCTACTCATATTCTATTCATTTATTATTAAAAGGCATTAGGATGCACTAGCACATACTCTCTTAGTTTCTTTTCTTTACCAAGCTATTTCTATAGTATGTCTAGCAGGGAATCAAGATTCAACAAAGTAAGTTAAATAATAACTCTTTAGCTGCAGAAAGGATTCTCAACAGATTTACTAACAGACATTTGATAAGTACATGCTGAATGTTTATCTTAGTTTCCTGCTGTGTTATTTTATGTCACTTGTAATTCCTATCACCCCAGATAGTGTTGGGTACTCCAGAAGGCATTGAACCAATATTTATAGAATGATGTGTATTTTTTTTTTTTTAAATCACTGCCCTATGGTGGGAATGGGAGGCCCAGCCTTGCTCCTGGAGAGCTGCTGCTGAATTTGAACTGCCAAGCCAGTGGGCCACAGTCCCACTCACAACCACTATGCCACCGGGGCTCAGCTTGAATGAATGTGAATGTTTCCATTCTTTAAATAGTAGCTCTTATAAACTCGATGATTTCTTTTAAGTAAAAATGACATTAAGTAAATTAATTATTGCAGATTTTATATACTTATCATTAAAAGTGAATCTGCGAAGAACTAGATGGTGCCTGCCTTCTGTTACTAACTGTTTTGAAAGGATCATATTAGACAGCGTTAGATACAGAGGGAGGGAAATATGGAACACAGTTGTAAATCATTTAAAAAGACCAAGTTTACCCTCAGTTACACCTCAGATCTCTGACAAAACCATCAACAGGTCTCTACGGGGAACAAAAGGAGCCCTGGTGGTGCTGTGGTTGTGTGTTGGGCTGCAGTCCACATGGCCGTCAGTTCGAAACCACCCTCAGCTACGTGGGAGAAAAGGCTGGGCTTTCTCGTTCTGTAAATAACAGTCTTGGAACCCACACGGGTCCCTGTGAGTCAGCATTGACTGGAATGTCACTGAGCTTCAATTTGAAGGGGAACAATAACAGCTTAATGAGGTAAGCATCTTAGACTAATTAACCATTTAAGATCTAACAAACAGAGTCCACCAAGGTTAGGAAAGAAGGAGGAGTGGAAACGGGCAAGTGGAAGGCAGTGGGATATGTGGTGGCACTTGGGAATGCAATAAATGAGATGAAACAAAATGTGTATGATTTTTTTTAATGTAAAATTGATGAACTGCTCCGTAGACCAGCCAGTAACTCTTAAATTATAAATGAAATTTCGTGGCTATTTTGTTGAATGGAACAAAGGGAAAAAAGGGTGACAGTGCTTTTTAAACTATAAAATATGTGGCAGATTGAATTTTGTGGGCTCTCATGGTGATTGTACACCTCATAGGTAGGATATTTGAAAGGGACTTCTCAAAACTCAGTTTTCTAACAACCAGTATCTTACATTAACCCTTAATGAAGCAAGGTGCTGTCCTGCGGGTAGCTCGCTGTATTGTTATTCTTTCATTTTTGTGAGAACTGCAAATAAAGAATCTCAAGGAAACCAGACCTGCTGTTTTGCTCTTAACTTCAACAGAAGAACTACAATTCTAACAAATCCGTGTCTGTTTAGTTTCAGAATGGCTCCGGTTACTGCCTTTTCTGGGTGTGCTCGCACTACTTGGCTACCTTGCTGTCCGTCCATTCCTCTCGAAGAAAAAACAACAGAAGGACAGCTTGATTAATCTTAAAATACAAAAGGAAAATCCCAAAGTTGTGAATGAAATAAACATTGAAGATTTGTGTCTCACTAAAGCAGCTTATTGTCGGTGTTGGCGTTCTAAGACAGTAAGATGTATTTACATTTGCAGTAAAATGTGTGGAGCTTGAATTGTTTTGCTTCTGAAATCCCAGTTTTGAGATTCTGGAAGAGAAGAAACTTGTTTATAGTACTCAGTATTGAGGATCTGTATTTTCAAAGTTCAAATTTTACAATTGATACTCCCTGTATTTGAAAAGTTACAGCAGCAAGAAAGCTCAGAAATCTGTTATTGCCCCCTGGTTCAGCCTATGCCTAGAACCCAGCTTCATAAATTGTGGGACCCCTTGTAGGACTGCTAACTGAATGTGGAGGGTGCTAAAAACTTGGCAACAGTCAGAAGTTTGATGAATGAGTAGTGACAAAAATGAATTAAAATGAAATGTGTAATGATGCCTTGGTGTTTTTGGCATCACTTAACCACATTGCAAATTTCTCAAGTGACAAGTGGTCACAAGTTGAAAAAAATTTAAGAAGTTATGTAATACTTTGCTTTTAAAATGCATGTAATCTTTAAGGGAAAAATGAAAGACTTTTGGAAAAGAGCTGACACTGGAGTCAAAATAAATTTTGTCCAAATTTGGTGTCCAATATTTACAATGTGACTCTGGTTAGGCAAATTACTTAATTTTTTTTTTGGGGGGGGGGGCATCACTGCTCTCCGGTGGTGGGAGTAGGAGGTCCAGCCCCACAGCTAGAATTGAACCTCCATCCCAGTGGGCCGCAGTCCCGCGCACAACCACTGCGCCACCGGGGCTCAGCCCACAAATTACTTAATTTTATTTCTTCTTTGAGCATTAGCTTTTGAAAATCTGTTTATTTACTAATATACTAGGCATTACTGAGGATTCACTGAGATGATGTATGTAAAGTTATTTTTAGAAACTTTTAACATGGAAATTATATAGGAGTTTGAAATGATGATTACGAAAAGCTGTTGATGAAATCTGCTTCTAGTATTACTTTGTTCATAGGATATTTGGGCTTTAAAGTAAAATTATGTTCATAATTTATAAAGGCAAATGTTTACCAGAACAATTTAGGGGAAAGTGACACAAATATCATGTTATACAAATGAATGGAATGGTACTAAGCCACAGAAATCATGTTTTTAAAACATGTTTAATGTCATAATGAGATCATGATCTAATATAAGGAAAACAAATTACAGTATGAGTATTCCCCCCAAAACCACTGCCATTGAGTCAATTCTGATTCACTGTGACCCTGCCCCACAGAGCAGAGTAGAACTGCTGTGTTGGGTTCCAGGACTCAGTTTAAATCTTTTTTTTTTTTTTTTGGGGGGGAGGTGGTGGTGGGCATCACTGCCTCTGGTAGTCGTGGACGCTACCCAGTGCTGCTCCTGAGAGCCGCCGCGGATTTGAACCACCAAGCCCGTGGGCTGCAGCCCCGCACTCAACCACTTATGCCACCGGGGCTCAGCCCTCAGTTTAAATCTTTATAGGAAAAAAAAGCCTCGTCTTTCTCCTTTGGCACCACCGGTGCATTTAAATCGCTGACCTTGCTGTTAAAAGTCTAACACTTTCCCAGTAGCGCCTGTTGCTCTCCTCTACACACATTAAATACATAAGGAAAATGCTTTAAAAGGTTAATGTTTCTCTCTTTCTATGTGGATTGTGAGAAATTTTGTTAAGTCTGCTTTTAATGTTTTTCCAAAAACTTACAGTTTGAGTTATATTAAGAAACAAGAAATTTAAATTCCAATTAAAATTTTGTGAAAAAGTGAATGAGTTCAAATTTGGACTCCACAGAAAAGAACGGTTCATGTTGATTTTTATTTAAACCTACTTTATTTTGTATTGATTAAAAACTGACACCATATACTGCATATACTCGAGTAGAAGCTGAGGCATCTAATTTTACCACAAAAAACCTGGGGGGCCTTTTCAGCTAAAAGATGTGCTGAAAAAATTCAACTGATACTTCAGTATATGCGGTAATACATTTAACTATTTGTCATATTTACTATGGTAGCAAATTGAGGTTAGACTAGGTGTAGAATATGCAGGTAGTCCCTAATGTAAAATGAAATGTACATGGTCACTTGGTACCAGCAGGGATTGGTTCTGATATCTTTCTCAGATGGCCAAGTCTGCAGATGCAAAAGTCCTTTATATCACATACTGTAGAATTTGTATGTGCATATAATATTATACATCCTCCTGTATAATTTAAATAATTTCTGCATTATTTATACTTTAAGGATTTTTTTTACACCCTCTCTTAGCCTTTGAGGTGTTGCTTTGATTACTTGATAGCTTTTCCCACCAAATATTTCCCACCTGCAATTGGTTGAATCTGCAGCTGAAGAAAGCTACAATTTAGAGGGTGAACTATATTTAAGTTCTGCCTCCTTTTTCTTTTATACCTTACCACCATTCATATGTATCCCATATAATGCTGCAGCACAAAGTTTACTTTCTCAGGTTTTCACTTGCAGAAGATCAGTGTTAAGACTTGTAAAAATACTAATAGTAGAGGCAATAATAATGAAAACTTTAAGAAACTTTTAAAAAAGTAGTCATCTTAGAACCAATTTCATGATGGCAGAATGGGATCTCACTGTTTGTCAAAGATTGCCAATATCTATGACTGAGGACAACTGTTTTATGGTTTGTTTTAGTTTCCATAAGAAAATTATTATGTTTTATGAATATTTCAAAAATTTTCCATTGAATCATATTTTTAAAGTAACATGTAATTCTTTTTCTCTTTCTAGTTTCCTGCTTGTGATGGTTCACATAATAAACACAATGAATTGACAGGAGACAATGTGGGTCCATTAATACTGAAGAAGAAAGAAGTATAATAGTGATGAAATGGAGAATTGAATTATGTGCTGTAAAATCTTATAACAATATTTTCTCATTCTTTGTCTATAAGAAATCTTTGAAATGGTGGTTTTAATTATTACTACTGATTGAATAATTATTTCTGCCAATTTATTTTCTTGCTACACTACTGTTTATATTTGGTACTTTGTATAACTGTCATATAAAAATTAAATTGTACGAGTCTCATTATGGCTTCTAAGAATTCATTTATCTTTCAATAATAAAATCAGCAACTTCTCAACATTTAATTGAGATAAGCTAAATTGTTGCCAATGGATCCTAAACTGTTTGGATATCAATATTTTCAACAGAAAGTATAGTAATTTTTTTCCCTACACCGATAGTTACTTTCTTTTCCAGTTGTCTTTTGTTTTGGGCAACTGGAGTGATTTTCTCCTCTTGGCCTCTCACACTTCCATTTTTTTTTTTTTTTTTTTGGAGATAAATATCACTATCCTGAATTTCCTGAGTGTTTACTGTGGTCAACTGTTACCTTTATTTCCTGACTAATTTATATGGATATCTCCATTTCAGGAAAGACATAGACTGGCTATAAAAAACTTCTACCAGGAACAGTTATTTATATCATGAAAGATTTGTTTAGTTTACAGTAGTCCTGTTTGTGTCTGTTTATGTGTGCATTTTGTGTGAACGTAGAGCTTTGGCTTAGTAATGAAGTGGGGAGGGCTGGCAGCACATGCCGCTAACTCACAGCCTGCAGTACTTTGAATTAAAATCAACTAGAAATCAAATAAATCTGAGTTCATTGAAAATGATAGTAACTTCCTCTTCAAATTGTATTTATGTGAACTTTTTTTTTCTGTTTAAAGCAATGTAAACCATAAAAATATAAAATGCAAAAAAAAAGTTTGAAAAATAAACTGGAAAATCTTGAAAGTTTTTGTAATTTTCAGCTTCCTGTTAAGAGTCTATTTAGTTTCATCTTACATTTTAAATTGCATTTGAATAGCTGCCCTTAAGTTTGTCATTGAAATTCTAATGTGTTTAGTTCCTTGGACCATATTTTTGTGTGTGAACATTTCATTGTGGTTTGGGTGATAGCGTGCGGAGCAAATGTTTCAGTTTATACACATCTTGTTTTGTGATGTTGGACACAGCCCCCGTAGTGCAACAGGACTCTTCCCACTTCCTGGGCTCCTGGCTTCCATTCGCTCATCTTCCCTGACCCTTCTTGCCTTTGGAATTTGGCTTTTGGTTAGATGTTGTCTCTTTCTTCCTGTGTTGGTTGTTCTGAGAAGCTTTTTCTCACGGGTGATAATTGTTCCCATCATGTGCTTCTGTAGTTTGGCCGAAAGGTGATCTCCAGGACTTCATTGTGCCTCCTTTTTTTTAATGAAGAAGGTGCCAAAAGGAAAGACACTTAGCTTTAGTTGAGCACTTATATACACTAAAATGCCAAATCACTTTTACTTTCTTTGTCTAAATTAAAGGAAACTGTAAGAAGCCCAGTAGAGTAAGTCCTACCTTCCTTACTTCAGAGTAACTGTTGCATCACCAGGCTTCCCTACACTACACGGTAAGCAACTCTGGTGACCCAAAGGTTGGTGGTTTGAACCCAACAAGTCATTATGCAGAAGAAACATCTGGCAATCTGCTTCTGTAAAGACTATAGCCAAGAAAACCCTTGGGGCGGGGGTTGGGGGGCGGGGGAGGCGTGCAGACAGTACTGTTCTCCAGAAGTCGCAAGTGCCTCAAAGGTAAGCAACAACATTTACCAGCCTCTCTCTGCTCAGTATGGCACCTATATTACACGAAGCCTATTATTACATGAAATACCCCAAGTTTCTGTTGTGTGATCTTCACTTTTAGTGACCGCCAAGCAGGAATTTTGAAGTTAGGACTAGGTATATTGTTGACCTTAAAAGATTTTACCAGATGTATGACCAAATTTGCTTCACCTTCCTCTTGTTACCTCTTATTTTGGGCAAAGAAATGCAACATTGCTGGGGGGTGGGGTGGGGGGTGTGTGTGGGAGAGAGAGAGGGAGAGAGAGAGACCTTTTCAACATCCTTAAGAGCTTCACTGTCAGAGTAACCATTTAATTTCCCCCAGCTGAACACAGACTTTAGAAAAATTCCTACCCTCCAGGAGTTTGGGCGCCTTGGTACATGGTCACAGAATGCTTCCTTTTGCAGAAAATCATCCGTATAATGGCAGTAGTATGTTTTAGTGTTTCCCATACTTGCATTTCATAAGAGAAAGTAAAATTTCCTAAAGCTAGAGGAGTTGTAGCCTTCAAATCAATTAGAACTCACAGCAAAGTAATTGGCCGGAGCAGAACTGCCCCTTTGGGTTCCAAGTTGACCAACCCTGTTCTCTAAAGGAGCACCTAGCCAGGGCCTAGCTCTCACAGCACTGTTGGTGGCTCGAACTGCCAACTTCTGGATTAACAGCCGAGTGCTGCGCCACGAGGTCACCTCAGAAATGTAGACAGAAGTATAAAGTCAACAATTTTTAACTTAGTCATGAGCAGTTTAAAGAACTTTGAAAAACTTTATTAACCTCCCTCAAAGTAAAAGGCGGTACTCAGCATAGTCTGTTTCCTTTCAGTTAAAATTTATTAAAAATCAGTATGTTGCTGAAATATTTTTCCACCTGTACAAATTTTTCAGCTGCCTGGAGCTTATTGCTGCTGCTTTGTCGTGTCAGATCAGTTCTGGCTCGTAGCGAGGCTTCCGTACAACATGCCTAAGCACTGCCTGGTCCTGCCGCGTCCTCACAGTCATTCTTGTGTGTGAGCCCCTTGCTGATAGTAAGTTATTTTAATGACTCCTTTACATGAACATTATTATCAGTTGCCATCACCCCCTCTTGTCATTCATAGACTTCTATTGTGCGTACCTTAACAAATGAGGCACTCACCAGCTGCCTCTGACTTGATAGTACTGGGGATGACTTAACTCTTGAATGCGTGACTCGGCTTTCTTGGAACTGCAGGAGCTAGCCCTGTTGTGACTTTGTCATGTGGTTGCTTTGAGGGCCGCTCTGCTTACTTAGACGACGACTCATTGCTTCACTCAGCACATGAGCACCCTCATTATGTGAACACTAGGTGTCCAAAACTGTCAATCAGGCTTGCGATATTAATGATTCATTCAGATGGGTAATTAAGCGAGCAGCATTCTGAAAAGCACACTGAAGTTCAGCTTTGAGGTCGGTGTCTCATGACTCATTAAATTGCTTTTGTATTTTGTAACCCTATTTGCTAATAAGTTTATGGGAAGCCGCTTACGACAACTGCTGATTTATATAGTTCTTCCTTTACGCCTGTGATCACGGAGACCTCCATGAGAGGAGGTCTCGTGCTTGTTACAGTGAGACAAAGTAGAACAAAATTCACATGCATTACAAAAGACCAGATGTTCTGGGTTGGTCATGACTGGAGAAATCCTCAAGATTGGACTAGTGGTTTAACACACCCCTTGACCAGAAACTCGTCATTCCCAGGGAGTTCACCTTTCAGCCCAAGAGTAGATGGGCCTATAAAGTACCGCCCACGAGGACTTCTTTAGAATGATCTAGACTATGAAATATAATGAACATTTGTCCAAAAGCAAAAGGAAGGCCAGGAGGGACAGGGAAAATGGAGGGATGGGAATAGGAAGAGTGCTAGCATGGGTGGTGGGTGAATATGGAATGATAATCATTGTTAGGGAACAATCTATGGATTATTGAATGGGAGATAGATTTACTGTATAAAATTTCTCCTAAAACAAAATGTTCCCCTCCTCCCCCGCAATTAAAAAAAAGATTTCCACTTCAAAGAGAATTTTAAAACTATTGTTTAATAGGGTCTTTAGAAAGTTTGGTGAATACTTTACTTGGTACCAAGGGAAACATCTAACTAATTGCACTTCATCCACTTAGAATTTAGTTATAGAATCACTGCAAGGTTGGCAGTTCGCTGTGGGAGAAAGATAAGACTTTCTACTGCTTGAAGAGTTGACCCTGCCCCGTAGGATCACTATGAGTTGGTAGTGACTGGATGGCAGTGAGTTTGGTTTGAGTTTGAGAACATCACCAGTCTGGAGTGGATCGAGAAAAATGCTGCACAAATGCTTATGCACTTGATTCAGTAGGGGATACTTAGTTTTAGCTCACTTAATTCACTCCCAATTCTTAATGCTTTTTTAGGAACAGATCATTAACTGACAAAGGGAGATGACTCCCGCACCCCACCCCATTCACAGCAAAAAAAAAAAAAAAAAAAAAGAAACAGGAAAAAGCGGCTTCAAACAGAGTCCATACTGTGTGTGTTAATAATTCTAGGGCTGAGCCCCGGTGGCGTAGTGGTTGTGCGCGGGACTGCGGCCCACTGGGATGGAGGTTCGATTCCGGCTCCCAGGAGCAAAGGCTGGGCCTCCTACCCACCACCAGGGCAGTGATGCCTAAAAAAAAAAAAAATAATAATAATTCTAGAAGCTGTCATTGTGGTTATACAGTTGGTATTTAATGATGGATTTGAATCAAGGTAAGCAGTGTGTTGTACTTAAGGATAAATTGTAATAATATGATACCAATTTCCACATTAAACAGTTAAAAGCTTAGTGTTTAAAGTGGTACAACAATGGGGGAAATTTATGCCAAAGATACTTAGTTCTGTATTTGAAGGCTTTATCACTGGAAGTGTTTTGATTCAGTTGAAGCATTTTTCAAGTTTAATGGCTGTAATTCACGTACATAATTAGGTTTGTTAAAATGAGGCAAACAAAATAAAGCAGTAGTGGTTTAAAATGATGTAAACTGTGATAAATGGTTTCCTGTAGGCACCAACAATAGCATCTTTTACAGTTGTTGTCGAGTGGACGTGGACTCATGGTGACCTCATTTATGTGTCAGGGTAGAATTGCCCTCCACAGGATTTTCAGAGATTGAGTTTTTGGAGTTTGAAAGCCAACCTCCCCGCCGGGCCTCTACATATTCTTGAATCTCCAGCCCTTAGATTAACAGTTGAGCGCATCAACCGTTTGCATTGGCCAGGATTCCTTCTGGTGAGGCGTCAGAGTCAGTGCTGCCAACCCTGGACCATATGCGCAATAACGCCCAGTCCTATGTCATCCTGACAGTGGTTATGTTTGAGCCCGGTGTTGTAGTGTACTTTCCATTTTGTGTTTGTCTTACTTAGAATTAAAAATCATGGTTCAAAACTGCGTGAGTAACAAATCTGTGACTGCCTCAGGAGTCATGTAATCCGTTTGTATCCCACAGCTTGTACCAGAGATTATCAATCAGCATAGCTGTTTGCTGTTGATAGCGTTATCTGAGCTTGCACTTTAGATTGTGATAATGGACTTCTATTGTAATTTCACATACACCTTTTACCACCTGTGTGAATCTAGCTAGCATCCTTTTGATATAATTAGGATGTAGCCTATATTATATGACGTTATTACCCATTTTATAGTTTTATACTAGATAGCGCCTTTAAGGAGACTGAAAACCTCACATAGCCAAGGAAATATCACTCTCTAACATTTCTAGGATTTAAGTATTTGATTTTTGCTTAGAAAAATATAATTGTTCCAATTACATTCAGAGTATATTTGTGGTTCTATAAAAAATCTGATTGTTCCAATTACATTTGGAGTGTATTCGTGGTTCTGTTCTCTTACAACATTGTCAAATAGATCAGCCATAATATTCACAAATTCCTAATTTCTACTACTGTAAGGATGTGATTTTACAGAGATGAACCCTGTAGCAGCATGAAAATAAAAATCTCAGCCATTTACTACATTTAGATTTTTCTTGTAATTTCCCATTACTATTCCCATATTATTCCTTTATATTATTACACTAAAACTGTGACCCCATCACATTTAAATAATTTTAGAAACTCAAGTCTCAGAAGTATATTGAATGCTGTTCTTAGTTTCCTATGTTCTTGTAAATGATTATTAAGGTAAATAAGCTATTGCTACACAATCAAAGGAACATTAAACAACAATATCAAAGTGTGAAGGTATTGTCTTGCCACGAAGCTTCCCCATGTAGGTCTCTGCACTTGCGGGGGCTGTGTTTCTCTTTCTCTGACCCCTCTCTGAAGAATGTTGTGCTCTGTGATTTACACTACATCAGCCATGGCAGCTTGGATATCCCCAAGGGACTTAACTGTTCTTTTTAAATGGTCCTTGAACTCTAGGAACAAAAAGAAGTCTGAAGGGGTAACGTGTGTGCATGCCATTCTTGTAGGATTGCCCTTGCTCCCCTTGAATAATGAGCAGGTGTGTCATCACTGTTGAAGTTTGTACCAGTGCAGTTTTCTATGTTCTTAAAACTTTTAAAATAAGCCCTTATGAATGTCCTGTGTCCTTTTTTGGGGGCTGGGGGGTGGAGTGGGCAAACAAAAAACCTACTAAGGTTACCCCTTTGGAATTAAAAAAATTTACCATAGCCTTATAGTCTGATATCTGCCTAAAATGTAACTGGTTGAGCAGATTTCCTTGGAAGCCACATTTTAAAGTTCTGTTTTTTTTTTCAAGACAAGACTAAAAGGGAATGAAGAGGAAGACTAAGGTGTATTACTGAGAAAGTTTTTCTGCAATTATCCACTGATTGTGGAGACATGTTGAAATAAGTTTTGTTTGGAATAAGTCAGTGCATGTATGAACCTGAGTAGCAATATGTTTTACTTACCTTTCTTGTTCCTCAAGTAGGTGGCTCTGAAGAATAGTAGTTAATTTTATACAGTTCAGAGGGTGAGAAGTCCAAATTCAGAGTGTGAATATATGGAGAGGTTCTTTGTCTAGTTCAGCTTTGAATAGTCCACAATCCTTGGTATTCCTGGCTCATTATTTCAGTTTCTTTCCCTAGCATCTGTTTTCACCCTCCTCTATCTTTTTTTTTTTTAACTCAAAAGTAATTAGCTTTAGGATGTATCTTAACTGGCTTAGTCTTACTCACAGGACAAAAACCACTTCCCTAATGGGATTACATCCATAGGTTTTTTTACACCACTTGCTGCTCTCAAGTTGATTCTGACTGGTTAAGCAGATTCTCTTGGAAGCCACATCTTAAGGTTTTTTTTCTGGTTTTTTTTTTTGAAGACAATTTAGCAAGACTACAAAAGAGAATGAAGAGGAAGACTAAGACAGGTGTATCACTGAGAAAATTTTCTGCAATTATCCACTGATTGTGGAGACATGTTGAAACAAGAATTGTTTGAAATAAACCAGTGCGTATATGAACTGGAACCTGACTAGCTGATTCTGAGTCATTGGGACCCTCCTGGACAGAGTACAATTGCTCTGATGGGTCTTTATTGGGAGCTTGTACAACTCTTATCACCATCCATCCATACATCCATCCATACATACATCGTGTCAAGCACATTTGTACATTTGTTGCCATCATCAGTCTCAAAGTATTTTCATTCTACTTGAGCCCTTCGTATCAATCAATCAGCTCCTCATTCCCTCCACCCCTGCCATGAACCCTTGATAATTTATAAACTATTATTTTTTCATTTCTTACACTGACTGATGTCTTCCTTCACCCACTTTTCTATAGCCCATCCCCCTGGGACGGGGTTATATGTAGATCATTGTGATTGGTTCCCCTTTTCTCTCCCCACCTTTCCCTTCCCCTCCTGGTATATCTACTCTCAATATTGGTCCTGAGGAGTTTATCTGTTCTGAATTCCCTATGTTTCCAGCTCTTATCTGTACCCATGTACATGCTCTACTGTAGCCAGATTTGTAAGGTAGAATTAAGTCATGATAGTGGGGGATCAGGAAGCATTAAAGAATAAAAGGAATGTTGTGTGTTTCATTGGTACTATACTGCACCCTGAATGCCTCATGTCTTCCTTGTAACCCTTCTGTACGGGATGTCCAATTGTCTACAGATGGACTTTGGGTCTCCACTTTGCACTTCCCCTCATTCACAATGATAAGTTTTTTTTTGTTTTGGGTCTTTGATGCCTGATACCTGATCCTATCAACACCTCATGAGCATACAGGCTGGTGTGCTTCTTGCATGTGGACATTGATACTTCTCAGCTAGATGGCTGTTTATTATCTTTAAGTCTTTAACACCTCAGACACTATATCTTTTGATAGTTGGGCACCATCAGTTTTCTTCACATTTGCTTATGCACCCGCTTTGACTTCAGTGTGAGCCTCATGGAATGTCAGGTTATTGAAACAAAGTGTTCTTCTGTTGAGTAGAGGCCAAATGTCTGTCTGCTACCACACTACTAAACCTATAATATATATGTACATAGATCTATCTCCCTAGCATTATATGTAAATATATTTACATGTGTACATACCTGTATTTAGACTTCTATAAATGTCCTTTGCTTCCTAGTTCTTTCCTCTGTTTCCTTTTACTTTCCTTTTGTCCTGCTTTCATGTTCAGCCTTCATTTGTGTTTCAGTAATTCCTCTTGGATACATTACTTTTTATCAAGCCCTACCAGATGTCCTACACCCTCCTTGCCATTGATTTTAGATCATTTGTTGTACCTTTGTCCCTGGGTTTGTTGACACCCACTTCTTTTCCACAACCTGCTCCTCTCCCACCTCCCCCCAGAATCATTGGTCCGTTGTTTTCTCCTCCAGGTTATTTATCCTATCTTATCCAAACAGACGTGCAGAGACAATAACAAGCACAAAAACAAGGCAAGCAAGCACAGAGCAAAACAAAACAACAAGATAAAATAAAACAACCAAAAACTTATAGTTCAAGATATGTTTGTTAACGTTTAGGAGTGTTTTCCAGTCGAGCTCGATGGGATGCCACCCCTGGCCCCAACGTCTATTTTTGGTGTTTCCTGGGGACCTCATTGCTCTGGTCCCCTTGCTGCTCTGTTGCACACCCTTAGCGTGTCACTCTGGTGTGGTGGGGTCAGATTGGGCACAATCGCCGAACTGTGCCTCCAGTGTTGTTCCTCATAACGCCACAGGTCAGTGAGGGACGCCCTGTCTCCGTAGGACTGGCGGTGTGATCCTCACTGTGCATTGTTTGCTCTGAGCAGGAATATCGTCCTTGGTGCTCGCAGGGCCAGGCCGAGCTTCACTCCCTCTCCTTCCCTCCTCATTTGCTCCTGTGGGCTCTGAGCAGGCATGTCCCTCGCCCACAGTAGCTTCAGAGCTGTCCTCAGAAATGACTTCTTCAGAGCGGAGAGAGGGATGTCCACACAGTTGGGATTGGGACTGCGCCCCCCACCCTCTGTATCGGTTCTCTGATTCACGCCAGTGTGCTGCATTCAAGTCTTGGTGCATCGGATGGGTGTCTGGTACGGGTTCTTTTAAAGAGTGATTAAAAAACTTATAACATTGTGTGTGGTGGTTGCAAACACTATATGAAATACTAAAAATCATGACTCTTCCACTTTCAGCAGGTAAATTGTATGATACACATATATGCATACACACAGCATACAAGATGTAATAGATGTATATATATATATATCTGTGTACATATAAAATATTTAAAAACACCTCTATGCATTTCCTGAATACTCTCAAAAAATCAATACAAGCATTTGAAAAACAATGATTAAAAAAGCAGAACTCTGCTTATATTCAAATGATAAAACAGAAAAAGAAATTTCCTACAGAAACAAGTAGCAAATAACACAGAGATAAGTCTCATTTGGGACTACCGTCCTTCATGCATCAAATTCTTCTTCTGAAAGAATTTTACAATTATCCTGTCTTTTCTGTAGGAAATGTAGTCAGGATCAGCAAATAGGTCCAGTTGGCAGGATATAGCAGAATTCCAGACAGGAAATGTGTAAAATGATAGGGTTACCAGAGATGACCAATTCCTCCACTCTTCAGATTACTGCAGGAGTAGCTTAGCTCTAACTTTAGTTCTTTTTCTTCCATTTTATTTATTCAGCTGATCATTGAAATCAGAGTTTTTATTTTGTTTTATTCCAGTTATTTATTTTCATTTTCTGGTGACATTGTAACTGAATTAATAAAATGATAGAGTTCCACCTTTCTGAGGTGGTGACTATGTTATCAAGTTCAAGATTTAAAGTTTTTTTGTTTATCACTAGCTTCATTACATCATTAAGTTTTCTAGTATGGTTAGTTTGCATTATGACATTCAATTGAGCTTTGCAGATAGTTTTAAACTATCCCAGAATACTTAACAGATTTAATGTATTATTAAAATCTAAGTGGTCATTGCATTTAATATTGCTTATATGAAGTTCAGAATTAAAAAAAATAGATGATCTGTATAAGGAAATCAAATATTAGATATTAAGTTCAATGTGCAATCTCCATATATTTATAATTTTAGATTTTTCTGTCATGGAAGATAATTTATTAATAGAACCAAGCATCAGTGAGGCTGGCTGTTTCACAACAGAGGATCCTAGACAGAGCAGGAGAAATATGTAGGAAAAAAAATCACAAGAAGGACCAGAAATGATGATCTGACAGAGGCTGCATACATTCTCAAGACTGGGGCTCCAAGACACCTTGCTGACTTGAAACTGAAGTAATTCCCAGAAACCATCTTTCCAACAAACAACGGAGAGGCCCATAAGATAAACAATCAGATCTGAGAGGATTGTAGTGTTCCTTCAAATCACAAAGATCTTGGTCCCCCAGTCAAGATGAGAGAAGTCAGAAAGGGGTAGAAAATTTGGATGAGAGGAAACAGGCAGCCCAGATGGGAAAAGAGAGAGTGTGGATAGACACCTTGTGAAGGAATGCAGCCAATGTCAATGAACACTTTATGTACAAATTCTTAACTGCGAGTCAAATTGGCTCAGCTCCCCCACCTCCAAAAAAAAAAAAAGGAAAAAAAAGAAATGAATCTGCCCGGTAAAGGCAAATACGTTTTTTAATGATGAACTAACACTGCATCCACAGACATTTTATAGTGTTTGGGATCACTGCGTGCAAGCATTTTAGGCCCCAGTATGCCAATGAGGAGAGCTCCGTTTGGTGCTGTGATCAAAATGGCTAAGAATGCTAATGTCATCACGTTCTGTGCATATCCTTCCAAATGTCGGTGTTCGCCATTTCTCGCTGTTTCCAGAGCCAGAGGACCTAATACAGCCTGCATTTGAGGGAGGGGGAATGGGACATAAAGAAAGATGTCAAATACAGGTAGCGCGTAAATGGCTCTGTTAGAACAAACCAAGCTAATTAATACAGTATTAGAAAAGAGTCTGCGTATTTTTGATGAAATACCCGTAAGTTCTATGTTCTACCTTCTAAATACGTTTAGAAAAAGAGTGGAGTCGGGACATTCAATGTGCAGACATATGGCGGTTGTTATTTTACTTGGACCCTCTCAGTTTCCTTCCACTTCAGCATATTTTTCTTGGATGCACACATTATCCTTAGAACCTCAGAAGCTCGAACTGAACCAGGCAGGTGTCTCCACCATGTGCCTCTAGGTTCTTGGCAACAGCAAGGCAAAAGCCACCTAAAATAGCAAGGTCTGAGGTTCATGAATTTGTTGCTCTACATATATATCAAAGGCAGCATGCTATAGATACTTGTGAGGATTCGATATGAGAACACAAAGAAAATATGGCTCATAGTAGATATTCACATAATAGAATGAGTTTTTGAAACTTCTCCCCCTCCTCCAAGTCATTCCATCATTCCTGACAGTCAGAAAAGACATACAAGAGTAACTTGTAATACTGCAAGGCCCTAAGATGTAGTTTGCTTTGGGGTGGAACTTCAAAAGGGTAAAAAATTCAGGGCTAACTTAATGCAGTATTTTAATAACTTCTACCCAAACCAAGCCCACTGCTCTTGAACGGATTCAAGCTTGTAGCAACCCTACAGGGTTTCTAAGCCCGTAAGCTTTTTGTGGGGGCAGATAGCCTCATCTTTCTCTTGATGAACAGCTGGTGGATTTGAACCACCAACCTTGTGTCTAGCAGTCCAACACTTACCTAACTATATCACCTGTGCTATCTGAAAGTCTCAGATACTACTGGCTATTTTTCTCCGATGGCCAAAATGAGCAGGTTATATAAAATAAAAATAAATGCAGGCATATAAATTGGAACATAATGCCTCATCTCCTTTAAAAATATACCCAAAGGACCTATTAGAAAACAGTCTAGAAATAAATATATGGATACAAATTGATGAAGATCAGAGTGGAAACCCAAAGCTTGTATGCAGACAAGTGGACTTTCCCTCACAGAAGGGTCACAAGCAAAGAATGAGACACCCAGAGTGCAGGATAGCACCAACAGAACACACAACATTCTCTAGTACTCTAATGCTTCCTCCTCCACTCCCCACTATTATGACCCCTGTTCTACCTTATATATCCAGCTAGACATGTACACGTGTGTACATGTGCACATGTACAGATAAGAGTTTTCTACATGTGGAATCCAGGACAGGTGAACCTCTCAGGAACAGTAATGGGAGTAGCAATACCATAAGATTAGGGGGTAGGTGGGGAGTGGAACAGGGAAGCATATAAATACCCCCTTCCCCAGGGGGACCAATAACATAAAAATGGATAAAGGGAGACAGAGGACAGTGTAAGATAGGAAAATAATACTAATTTATAATTTATCAGGATTTCACAAGGGTGGGAGGGGAGGGAAGAGGGGAAAACAGAGAAGTTGATACTAAGGGCTCAAGTAGAAAGAAAATGTGAAAATGATAATGCCAACATATGTACAAATGTGTTTGATATAATGGATGCATGGATTCTCATAAGAACTGGAAGAGCCCCTAATAAAATGATTTATTACTAAAAAGAAAGAAAACAGTCAAGAAATTTCTTGAGACTTCTTTTGAGCAGAGTCAAGGCATTTATTCAAATACCAGCTCATAATGTCCCTTAGTTTCTGAATTTATGTGTCTATTTCCAGTTGCCATAAAGTGAGTTTCTTGCTCATGGCAACTCTGTGTGTGTCAGAAGTTTATCCATAAGGTGCCAGTGGCGGATGTTTATTTATTTTTAAAAAACATTTTATTGAGAGATCTTACAGCTGTTGTGACAATCTATACATCAATTGGATCAAGCACATGTGTACATATGTTGTCAGTAATATTTTCTAGACATTTATTTATTTTTTTTCAGACATTTATTTTCTATTGAGCCCTTGATGTCAGCTCCTGCCCCCTCTGCACCCCCAGTGGCCCCTTGATAAAATTTTAAAAATTATTAATTTCATATCTTATATCGACGCTGTCTCCCTCCCACCACAGTTTCTGTTCTTCCCCCAGGTCCAGGGTGGAGGGTAGGGAGTGCAGTTATGTGTCGATCGATCATCAAGATTGGTTCCCCTTCCTCCCCTCCCCTCTCCACCTTCCCCCTGTCCTCCTGTTACGGCTCCTCCTATTCCTATTCCTGGATTCCATGTGTCGTGGGATCTCATGTGTTATTTGTACCTGTGCACATGCTCCTGTCTAGCCCATGGAGAAAGGCAGCAGTTAGGTCATGATAGTGGGAGAGAGGAAGTTTGAAGGAACCAGAGGAATAGTGTGTTTTACCGGTGCTTTACTGTACGCTGGTTGCACTAGATGCTCATTGCCAGGCCTGTCTTTTGCGGGGCCTCTGCGAGAGCTTGAACCATTAAATCAGTGCCATCCAGGGACATATACATCAAACATTTTATTTTATTTTCTTAAGATCATTTTATTGGGGGCTCTTATAGCTTGTAAAACGATCCATACATCCATTACATCCACTGTACATATGTTGCCACCATCATTTTGTAAACATTTGCATTCTATTTAAGCCCTCGGTATCAACACCTCTTTTTACCCTCCCTGTCCCCCTCCCACCCTTGTGTCCTCTTGATAAATTATACGTGATTCTTTTTATATCTTGCACCAACCACTATCTCTTTTCCACTGCAGTTTTTCCCTCATCAAATATTTTAAATAATCAATATCCAGCTATGTGTCTTCTATTGTTGTCAAGATAATGCCAAACTTTAAGTTATTCATATGGAATTTCTTCATATTATACTGGAAACCCCCGGTCATTTTAATTGGTTACAGAATTTATATCAAAGAGATAATAATAACAAAGTTTATCAGAAGGATGAAGGAGGGATAAAACAACATATTTAAGAATAACTTGAGAGGCTGAGCCCTGGTGGCGTAGTGGTTGTGCGCGGGACTGCGGCCCACTGGGATGGAGGTTCAATTCCAGCAGTGGGGCTGGGCCTCCTACTCCCACCGCCGGAGAGCAATGATGCCAAAAAAAAAAAAAGAATAACATGAGAAAATTACCAAAATTAGTGGAAAAATGAAATTGAAAGACAATGTTTTTTTCCCCATACACTTTTGAAGCTCCCTCATATAACTTATAATTTCATAAATTATAAGATAATTTATCTGCAACATACATATCTGACTTTTCTAGCAGTATTCATTCTTTAAAATATAAATTCTATAAATAATTTAACAAGCTCACATTATCGATCAAGGAAAAGCAATAGTGTGACATATTGTACAAACATATAAATATAAAAATTTAGGCGAAAAGGTTTTCTAATGTCCCTATTAAAATGAACTTATAAGAAAAGAAAACACCAACATTGATTCATCATTGATTTAGATATATTATTTATTTCAAATAAATTAACCTCTTTTTTCTGATCCAATGACCTTACTGATCTCCCTAATTCTGGGAAAACACAATATTATTGTCTACCATCTACAAACCTGCCAAACCATTTTGAGTTTTATTTTTAATTATTAGTATTGTCACTAAGCCTTACCAATTATTTATTTGAAGCCTATAAAAAACCTACTGTTCCTTTTCCTTCTATCTTTTGCCAAAACCCAAGTCTTGATCAAACTCACTGCTATCGTGTTAATTCTGATGTGTAGTGAACTTATATGACAGAGTATAGGTTTCCAAGATGAGAAATCTTCACGAGAGGAGAAAGGCTCCTCTCTTCCCCAGGTAGTAGCAGATGGTTTCAAAACGACTTGCCTCCATTGTCCAGTACACTGTTTTACATAGAGCAGTACATATGCACGTGGTAGATGGATATGTTTTGGCGAAATATTCATAACTACTCCCCCTGCATCCCCCAGGGTGGGAAGAGACTATAGACTCTATGCTAGACTATTGAACCATTTCACGCCTTCTTGATGGAAACTTAGGATTCTTGGTGGCCTGGGGGTTATGTGTTGGGTTGCTAACCACAAGATCAGCAGTTTGAAACCACCAGGTCCTCCAAGGGAGAGAGCTGAAGGGTTCTACTCCTGTAAAGAGGTACAGTATCAGAAACCTATAGGTGCAGTTCCACCACGTCCTTTAGAGTTGCTGTGAGAAAGAATTTCTTTGATGTCAGAGAGGTGTTTTGGTTTGTTTTATTGTTGATGCTGTGGAAATTGAGCACTTGGACTTTCAGTGTTTGGTATGAACGATTTCGTGTCTTTTCTTTTTATAGAAAGAGAACATTAACATTCTTTATTGTCTTAGGGTAAAGTGACCAGATGTCCCGCTTTTGGCAGGACAGTCCTGATTTTAAACAATTTGTCCTGCTCCACGCAGTATTTTAAAAAAGTCCCGATTTTGGGGAAAATTGCACAGCAAGCTAGGGAATGGCAGGAGAACAGGAAGGAAATATACCCCTTCTACCCATTTCCCCCAGCCCCCCACGGTCAGTAGTGTTCCGCTTTATCAATGTTAAAATCTGGTTACTTTATTTTAGTGTTATGAATTGTGGCAGTTATATAATTTGTGTCAATTTGAGAGGATTACGAGTGATGGTGGGGAGTTTGGCCTGTCAATTAAGATATAGCCAATGAGATCTCTGTGTGGGCATGGCCTTTCCTTGAGGATTCTGAGAATTCCTGCATTACCTCCTTGGAGGCGGGAGACAGCCTCTCTCTCCAGGGTAATTCCCTGAGAGATGCTCTAGTGACAAGACACATAGCACTATGCTGATAGACCACGTGACCTGGGAACTGGAGGAGCCATGTGGAGACCCCTGCCATCACTGAGATACTTCTATTGCCACTGGATCCACAAGACTTTGCACCCACCGGCCTGTGATTTTCCTGCATTCGGCATCACTGCAAGTGCTTCATGAGTCTGAAGGACTTTAGAGACTGTTTCAGTTATATGGGCTAATATCAGACTTACGGACTTGATCTGGACTGGGCTGAGATATTCTGTCAATATTCAACTGCTCTTGTATGTAAATCTCTTTCCTATACACATGAGAGTCTATGAATTTGTTTCTCTAATCTACCCAGACTAACACATGTATAATAAAATGCTACTGGGTCACAACATGTTTTTCTCTAGATATCTCATATTAAAAACATACATATTTTAAATAACATAAAGCAGATTTCTTGCTTGCCAGTTTTCTTTATATTTACTAATATAAGCATAACATTGCCTTAATATTTCTAGTGGCAAAGTACAAATATTTATTTTCTATTGAGCTCAAAATAGCCACAAAATGCTATAAATGTTACTTCTGCAATGGAGCATTTCAACAACACAAGTCCTCAGTTTAAGTTTAGCTTCCTAAAATCATGTCAGAGATTAACAGAGGTATAGGCTTCATATAAGAACTTTTTGTTGACCAAGTTGTTATGCTGGATGTGGAAGGGGAGCCAAGGGGGATAGAAATCAGACACAGAGACAAGTAGCAAGCATTTTACCATTCAGTAGAGAATTTGAGCATTAAAGAACCGTGAAAAAAAATCATGCCTCTAATAAGTGATGATGGTCACGGTGAAGCTGAACTAATATTTAAGGCATACAGCTTGTGACATAAGCGGGCGTCACCTGTAACGCTTTGCCTTTGTAAATTCATTTTAACTCCATGACGATGCTGGGACCTCTGTGGGGTCAAGTAAGCTAGTGTCTGATCTTGAATATTATTTCTTCAGAATAACCCCATTGTTTAACTGAACTTAGACATGTGAACTAAATGACTTGTTTCTCCTTAGTTTTTTCACCCTAATTGACAACAGTAGTAGGAGAAATGAGCGAAGTTCAACTCATTCTATTTCACAGCGCTGAAAGGGAGAAAAGGAGAAAGGTGAAAAATCTTATTAGATTTGAAATGTAAAATTATTTGTTCCTTCAATTCATGTGTGACATGGTCATCAGTTGTTGCTAATGTGACTCTATATTTGGATAGGCAATTTCTATGTCTTTCCAGTCTAAGCAGCAAGTTTCACATGCTTTTCACAGCAGATGGGCTGAGTGTGGGAGATGGGTGGACCTGAAGGAGAATCCTGCTGTGGGACTCCAGTGGGGATGCACTTTCCCCTCCCACCCGTTTGTCTTTTCCCATGTTTTATGAGAATGATTAAACACTAAAGAAAGTGACAAGTTTTCCATTGCCTCATATGCATGTAAACATTGGATAGTGAATAAGGAAGACGAAAGAAGATTTGATGCCTCTGAATTGTGGTGCTGGCAAACGATATTAAACATATCCTGGTCTGCCAGAAGGACAGACAAATTTGTGTTGGAAGAAGTGCAGTCAGAATCCTCCTGGAGAGTAAGAATCGAGAGGCTTTCTCTCACCTATTTCGGACCTGTGATCAGGACGGTCCAGTTCCTAGACGAAGACGTCAAGCTGGAGGCTTGGGAGAGTCAAGGACCCCAGAGAGAAGCAGCCCTAGAGTGAGAGTGACTGATACAATGATAGAAACAGCTCACACAGACCATTCATGGTTATGAGAATGATGACAGGATGGAGTCGGCCTCTGTGGTACTCAGGGTTGCTAAGAGTCAGGGCCTAACCACCACTGCGGGAAGGAAAGTGAATAGAGAACGACATCCTTAAAAATAGATGTCTTATTTCTAGAGCAGAGATCAGGAAGCCCTTGTGGCCCAGTGGGTAAAGGCTCAACTGCCAGGTGAAAGGTTGGCAGGAGGAATATGTGGCTTTCTGCCTTCATGAAGACCACAGACTGGGAACAACAAGGACAGAGTTCAACTTTGTCCCAGAGGGTCCCCATCAGTTGGCATTGATCTGATGACCATCTACCCCTAGGAGAGACAGAGTACCTGGCTGGTGCAAATGGCTGACTAGCAATGTAAGCCACTTTCTGAAGGCACCTCAGAAGAAAGATCTGGTCACTGAAGCCTCCTTTGATGCACAATTCCACTGGCACAGGTGAGACGCTTTGGCGGTCATGTGCTTATGTTAATTTCATGATTGAGATGTAGGGGTGGAGTCTAGCCTGTTAATCTGGAGATAGCCATTGAGTAGCCAATGAGGCCTCCGTGTGGGTATGGTTTCTCCTGAGACTTCTGGGAAATCTCGCGATATTTCCCTCATGGAGATGAGAAGCTATCTCTCCAGTTGTTGGGAGTTAGTTTCAGAGACGGTGAATTATGGACAAGACAAGATGGCAGCATCTGAGAAGCTGAAGGAGCTGGGGGAGAAGCCACCTGGCCTTACCCTGATAGAACCAGACCTCTGAATTTGGCAAAACCACGTGGAGAGCCCTGCCAGCGCTGAGGTGCTTCTACCACCCCTGGATACTGTGGTAGAACACTGGATGTTGATGGACCTCCTGGAAGCGAGGAGTCATAGGGAGACCCCTGCCAGTGCCAGAACTCTGCACCCACTGGCCAGTGACTTTGTGAGTTGGAAGGAGACTTTATAGCCTGGTATTGGGCATATGGGCTAATATCGGACTTATGACTTTGAACTGGACTGGGTTGGGATGCTTTTTTAATGTCCCATTCCTCTTGTATATAAATCTTACCCTTATATCCATACGCTTGCCTATGAATTTTGTTTCTCTAGTCTACCCAGACTAACACAGACTCCATGGAATGGAATCAATTTGATGATAAAAGGTTTGGTATAGCAGAGATCAAAAACAGAAGTTTATTATTTATATGCTTAAAGTTAAAACAACACATTGTTAACAGAGCACCATGTTGTGCCAAACACTTTGATACAAAGTGTGCAAAATGTTTTCATGCAATCACACAATTGTAGCCTTCAAATGATAGGTGAGGAAACAGACACATGGAGATATTTTAAATAATGGGTGGAAGGCAACACAGTGGACTAGGGAAGGAGGGATGCAAGCACAGGCAACCTACCCCACAGTCTGTTTTTCTTCTTCTTCTCTAATCATTTTATTGGGGGGGTCAGTACATTGCATATCACAATCCATACATACATACATACACACATATATATTGTGCCAAGCACCTTCGTATGCCTGCTGCTGTCATCATTCTTTAAATATTTCCTTTTCTACTTGAGCTCTTGACATCGGCTTTTCATCTTATCCCCTCCTTCCCCACTCTTCCCTCCATCGTATACATATTATAGTTAGAGAAACAGACTGTGAGTAGAGATACCCACCATCTGTTTCTCTAACCATGATGTGTATAGAACTTTGATGGAGGGAAATGAAAAAGTTTCTGTTTGGGGATGAGAATGGAGAAAAGAATAGGAGTAAATCAAGACATTATGGTGACAGGTAAAATGAACAATAACTGAAATATTTTTAAGTAAAAACATAATGCCATGAGCCAGAAGGCAAATTTGTAAGACTCCACTTTTCATATATTCATTCACTGGTGTTGTCAAACTGAGCAGAGGTGCTGAGTACTTTATTATGGGAGCTAGGCACTTTGCTAAGCACCAGGGAAACAATCATATGAATGCTTGTGTGACTGAAAACTCTTATCTCAGTCCCCACAGCTACCTTGTCAGTTTTGACTCATTAGGACCCTATAGGAGAAAGCAGAATGACTCCATAGGATTTTTGAACTTGAACAGCCTTAAGTTTCCATTACAAAGCAGTGGATGGGTTTGTACTGCTGATCTTGGGCAGGGCGATCCAACACCTAACCCACAATGGCACCTTAAAAACTTTGAATTTGGTGAAGGTGAACTACAAGATGACTGTAAGTGTAATGGGAGCAGGTGACTCCCTTCTGAGCTGAAGGCTGGACAGATACTCATGACATGAAGAGGGTGTGGGAAAAGGCTATCTTGGCCGAGAGAGCATTGCATCTTTATTGTGATAAATAGAACCCTGATCAGACAGAATTCGGTCATGCTCCAAGAGAAGAAAAAGCAAAGTTCAGGAAGTCTACTCCAACCATTTTGATCTGCTTAGACAAATAGGTAGCAGGAGTAGGGAAAATATATTTTAGAAATTCTCCATTTAAAAATCATCATATTCAGTAAAATAGGGAAATTAGAAATACTTTATTTTGTACTTTAGAAAATATTTGTTGAATTAGTAGCAATAAGTCCTTCTACTTCTCTGTCAGTTTTCCATGCTATAATATAAACACTATATGAAGCAGAATGCAGCCTCAGTATTCAAGCTGCAGATGATACAACCTTTCAGGATGAAAGTGGGGTGGATTTGAAGCACTTGCTGATAAAGATCAAGGACTGCAGTGTTTACTATTTATTGCAATTCAATGTACAGAAAACCAAAATCCTCACTACTGGACCAATAGACAGCATCATGATAAATGGGGAAAAGATTGAAGGCATCAGAAATTTCTTTTTGCTTGGATCCATAAGCAGCGCTCATGGAAGCAGGAGTCAAGCAACCAAAGGACACATTGCCTGGGGTACATCAACTGGGAAAGACTTCGTTAGCACATTGAAGAGCAAAGATGGTACTTGGAAGACAAAGGCCACCAGGGTATTTTCCATTGCCCCGTAGGCACATGAAAGTGGGACATTGAATAAGCAAGATCATAGAAGAATCAAGGCATTTGAATGGCGGCCCTGGCAAAGAATGTTGCATGTGTGATGGAATGCCACAAGAAGAAACAATTCTGCCTTGGAAGAAGGACAGCCAGCAGACTTCTCAGAAGCAGAGTTGACGGACTTTGGACATGCGCTCAGCGAAGACCAAATCCTGGGGAAAGCGAGCATCCTAGGTAGAGTAGGAGGACAGTGAGGGAGGGGAAGGCCCTCTATGACTTGGATGGACACAGTGGCTGCAACAATGGGCTCCCAGGTCACCATGGCTGTGGGGATGATGCGGGACCAGACAGGGATGATGCGGGACCAGACAGCGTTTCCTTCTGTTACACACAGGGACGTGAGGGGGTTGGGTCAACTCGAAGGCCCTGAGCAACAATGATAATGAGGCGTCTTACTATTTATGGTAGTTTTGCCAGAGTCAGTGGATACAGAGCCATTGTTCCCAGGGAGTAACAGCGAGGTTAGGTTCCTGTGAGCCTCTGGCTACATCTTTTTCGTTTGTGCATCACTGTCCTCTGGTGGTCGTGGGCAATACCCAGCTTTGCTCCTGAGAGCCGCCGCTGGATTTGAACCGCCAAGCCCATGGCCCGCAGTCCCGCACTCAACCACTTACGCCATGCCACTGGGGCTCAGCCCCCAGCTACATCTTTCTCAACTAATCAATACACAACTTACTTTATGTGTGCTTAATATACCATACTTACTATACCATACTTTGTTCATTAAGTTAAACTCCTGACTAACAGGTTATAATGCCTGAACAAAAATTACCTAATATTAACTTTCTTTTAAAGAACAATGTAGCTTTTTTGGGGGATTAGATAGCATTTCAGCATTATTCTGAGAGACCATGTTAAATAGGTAAAATCACCAATAAAAAAACGCACACTAAGCTAAGAACAAAAATGTAGCACTAAACAGACTGATTCAGACTGAGTGAGAAATAGGGCTTTCTACTATTATAAAGATTTACACAAAGGTAAACAAGCAGCCACTTAGCTCAGAGCCCACATGGAAGAAGCACACCAGCCTGTGTGACCATGACGTGTGGAAGGGATCAGGTATCAGGCAGCAAAGAACTAAAAATTATACCATTAAAATGAGGGGAGTACAGATCGGGAACCCAAAGCCCATCAATAGGGGAAGTGACATCCCCTTACAGAAGGGTCCTGGGGAACAGATGAGCCAGTCATAGCACAGTGTAGCAATGATGAAATATGCATCTTTCCCCTATTTCTCAAACGTTTTCTCCTACCCACTACCATGATCCCAATTATACCATACAAATCCAATTAGATCAGAGGATGTACACTGGTACAGATAGGAATCAGAAACGTGGGGGATCCAGGACAGATGATCCTTTCAGGGCTAGTGGTGAGAGTGGCGATACTGGGAGGGTGGAAGGAAGGTGGAGTGGAAAGAGGGAACTGATTACAAGGATCAAAAAACAGCCTCCTTCCTGGGGTACGGACAACAGGGAAGCAGGGAAGGAGTCATCGGACAGTGTGTAATATGACAAACTAATCATAATTTATAAATTATCAAGGGTTCATGAGGGAGTGGGGAGGGAGTGGAAAAAGGAGAAGCTAATTCTAAGGGCTTAAGTAGAAAGAAAATGTCTTGAGAAGGATGAAGGCAACAAATGTATAAATGTGCTTTGCATACAATGGATGGATGTATGGATTGTGATGTGCTGTATGAGCCCCCAATAAAGTGATTAAATAATTTATACGAATAGCCTCGGAAATTACAGAGACACTTTTACTCTGTCTTATAGAGTCTCTGAGTCATAACTGATTTGATGGCAGAGTATTTTTCAAGACTTAGAAAAGGATCGGGCAGTGTGTCATTCTGCTGCATCTTGGCTCACTGTAGTTTGAATGCAGAGACCGGTCCCTGGAAAAAGACACCTTGATTGATAAAGTCGATGGGTGGTGACCGAGAGGGATACCCTGTGGCTGCATCATAGGGTCAAGCATCAAAGCAGGTGTAAGAACGCCATCTGGCTGGCTGGGGGACCCAGAGTCGCTCCGCGTTAGAATGGGCTTGATGGCACTTCACACCAACAGCCACCAGTCAAGGAGCCATGTGGACCGGATGGGAGCGGAAACTAAAGGGCAGCACAACCTAGGTTGAACTCAGCTGAGAGTTTATGGGTTGGGAGACTCAGGTTTGTTTGTTTGTTCGTTTGTGCCCTTCACACAGTCAGCAGTGACTGTGAAAGTACCAGGAGTTTCCCCGTTGAAAGGAAACATATGAGCAAGTGGGAAGGGAATCCATTTGTCCGTGTGGAATCCATGAATGATCACATCCCCTCCCCACCTCACCCCCACCCGCCGGGTGCCAGTTTCAACGGGAGTTGTGCACGAGGTCTTCTGCTCTTGCATCTTCTCAAGTGATTCTTCCTTGTCTATGCCCTTTGCCTTTCCTACTTGGCGCAACTTGGCTTTCCGTCCCAGGATCATTTTGCAGTCTTTGTCCGGCTTGCACGCGTCATAACCCCCTTGCTGGGGTGACAGTGGTCCCGTTAGCTTTATCTCGCTTCACCCGCTCAAGGTAGATGACGCATTTCTTCCTGTAAACCTGGACCACTTTGCCAATCTGCTGCTTTTTGCAGTGTCCTCGCAGGATGGTCACACTGACTGTTCACCTTTTGATTTCAGAAAAATCGCCCTTAAAACTGAGCTTATACACTATGTCGTTAATTTTACTTAGTGGTTACATGTTGGGCTGCTAATCACATGGCCAGCATTTCCAAATCACCAGCCAAGCCCTGGCAGAAAGATGAGGCAAGAGTTACAGTCTTACAGACTCACGGGGGACAGTTCTGCCCTGTCCTAGACGCTTGCTATGAAGACTATATGGATTTTGCCATGCACTGTGGAATATTTTAAAACCAAGGTTATGAGATCAGACTTTGTGACTGAAATCACATTTTCATTTAGAATTAAAAAAATAATAAAAAGGAAAATTATTAGAATCAGTTAGTACATTCTCACCTGGACTGTAGCTTTGGGTATCCAGGCTAAAGCAATAAATACTTTTTCCTTGAAATTAAAACCAGTAAAACACGTCAATAGAAATGTGGCAAAAATTCGCACCGACAGTGCCAAACTCAAGGTAGCAACACAAACACCTACAACATAAAAAATAAATGTAAGTAACAAAATGTTTGCTATGAAGTAGTTCTTTAGGTCTAGAATTATTGCTTTTTTTGGGGGGGTCATGGGAGCTACGCAGCTTTGCTCTTGGAGAGCTGCCACAGGATTTGAACTGCCAAGCCCGTGGGCGCAGTCCCACACTCAACCACTACGCCACCGGGGCTCAGCCCCTAGAAATATTATTTGTAAAACTTTTGAAAGCACAATATCTTATTGTGTCTTTCTTTTTAAAGTACACATAAATTATTAAATTATTAATGACTGTGTTTATCTGATGTCAGTAGTATGAAAAGAAGACAAATGATTGGTATTAGGCTGAGTTTTCAATATAAATGACAGCATTCAAATGGTGCTGATGATAGCTTGTCTCCATTTTCCTAGGTCATTCAAGTAAGATATTCAGGTCTGTCTTTGATAACAAGGACTACCAAAGAAGGAAGTGGAAATATATGTTCTATATCAATATGTGTTGCTGGAGGATCTCATTGTATCTCAGAAAATATATTGCAAATAATTTAAAATTCTGTTGTTTCCCTAAGGATTCTATTTAAAAATTTGTATGCCTCTAATTATTCTTACCAATAGCATTTGATGGAAGAGACGAAACAGACACTTCTGATCCAACCAGACCAAAGAGAAGAGGTTGAAAAATATTCCACAGAGATCCAATAATTTTTTGGACTCTAATCTATCAGAAAGAGAAATATAGTTTTCATCATCCATAAAAATGATTGCATTTCACGAATTAAGCTCCAGTAGGAGTCTTGATGGTGGAGCGGGCTAAGTGCAGTTGCTCAGCAGGTGAGAGGTGGTTTTCTGCTTCTGTAATGATTTGCAGTCTTGGAAACCAACATGGGAAGGTCTACTCTGTCCTCCAGGGTGGCCATGAGTCAGAATAGACTCGATGGTAGTGGGTGTAGTTTAAAGAAACTTCAGAGGTGTAATGTTTAAAGATTGGCATGGGACAGGAGTTCTGAGGGGTTGTCAATGGCCCCCGAGAATATGGATTCCATGAGAATTTGAAATTCTGTTCTTCATTTTGACCAAGGGAATCTTTGATCAACATGCTCAGTGATGGAAGCCCAGTACCAACCAGTTGTTCTGGTCTCATGGGAAAGGATGTATCTGTTCATCCAGGAAATTAGCCATGTGTTTTATTTTCTCCTACTACTCCTGAAACTCCCTCTTCCTCTGTTGTTCTAGGGGCCAACAGAACTCTTGTGTCCCTGATGGCCACTTCTAAGCTCTTAAGACCCCAGGAACTACATAAAGAACTAGAAGGGAGAAAAGAAGCACTCCACATGATAATGGGCCTGTTACCTAGAAAATTCCATGAAACCATGGTCCTAAGCCCTGGGCCTAGCCCTCCAAACCAAGGATTCAAATCCCATGAAGTCTCTGAGTGGTCATAAGAAGTCTCAGCAGCTATTCTCTTTTTGTTGTTAAGGCTGTCGGGTCCCATCAAGAGTTCTAGCCTTAGAAACTGAAAACCCTATCCTATCAACTCTCGACTGGTTAAGATAGGCTCAATGGCAGTGAATATTTGAAACATCACACATTTGCCAGCTCATCCTTTTGCTTGCTGACATCAATGATATTAATCGGTTGTGCAACTATTTCTCTTATTCAGTTGCTGACAACACCAACTGGAAAGGTTAGACTAGAAACCTAAGGGCAAAAAGAAAGATCAAGGGGCAGTGGTTTTATAGTAGTGGAAAGAATACTTCTGGAAAAGAAGGGGAGAATAGTTGGAAGACTGGAAGCAATGCCAATGAATGCACATGTAAGAAATTGTTAGATGGGTGTATGTTCGCTTGTGCATATGTTTAACGATGGCAATTAAAATAAATTATTGCAAAATTGCTATTTTAGAAAGTTAGTCACTTTTAACATTTCATGACAATATTTTTAGAATAAATATTAGCCATAAATAAAAATCGTAGTTAATTCTTTATTAAACACTGATTGTAATTTGACTAACAGAAATTCATCAAGCTATCCAACAAACAGTCTCATTTGACATATTTGTCACAGAGCAAGTGAAGAAGTTTGTTCTCAAGGAATTTTGGAGATCCAGACATGTTCTGGTGCTAAGAGTTCTTGCTTCTGACTGTTAGATGACTGAATAGAAAGAGAGAGCCCCTGAATACATGATGAGAACATATCAAACTCATGAACACATCTCACAAAGGAGTTAGGGCGACCTACAATAAAAATCATCCTGAAACTTTTGATGTGTTGCAAACCATGAGTGCGCCCGCCCACCCCATTTTTAAAATAGTAGTTGAATGGGCCTGCTTCCCAGGGGACCCTATTTAGAACTTCAAAGCTATTGGTTTTTAAAATTCAAATGAAAAAGATATGAGATTCTTATTTGATTACCTGCTCAACTCCCCTTTCCTTTACAAGCCCACTTCCAAGTTACTCTTGATCTGTGTAGGAAAGTCCCTGACTGACATAAGAACACTCTGGGTGTCCTCTTAGTTCTTCCTTGTACATTTACCAGAGCTCAGTCAGATGCCTTTCTCCAGGAATGTGTAGGAAGAAATTTTAGTTTTAGACTGGGCTTCTTTCTTTCTTTCTTAAACAGAATAGATATAAAACTGCACATACAAATATATATGTGAATCAGAGAATTATTATCTTTAGATGCTATTATGTCATTTCTGACTTAAAGCAACCATATGGACAGCAGAACAAAACCTTGCCTAGTCATTCACCATTTGCACAATTGCTTGTATGCTTGAGCCCATTGTAGCCATTGTGTGACTCCACCTTGGTGATGATCTTCATTTTTGGTAACCCTTTATTTGACCAATCATGATTTTTTTCCCCCAGACAATTACTCAACTAGTAATCAGAGAAATGTAAATAAAGGAATTATTATGTAGGGATCATATTAAACACCACCACCACACCAAACCAAACAAAACCAGAAGTAGTGATAAATATCCCTTGTGGATGATTGTTTGCTATATAAGGATGCAATTAGTGACATCTTTTGTAAAGCTATTTTGGTAGTAGCCATGAAAATGAAGCTGTATAATTTCTTAACTCAATACTTCAATTTCTCAGAATCTAGTCATAAGATTCAGGTGCACATATTCAGAAAGACACATGAATAAAACAGTGCATGGTAGCACTATTATAAATCTTAAAGTTAACTTTCTAGATGAAGAAGATTGGTTAGCAGAAATGATTAATTCTGGGGAGGAGGCTTAATATCTGGGCGATATGGGAATAAAATCATCGTTTCCAGTTTACTGTATATGTGATGTTCTTATACTATTTCCATTGCTTAAAAGCTTTCTAATCATAGAACTAAAAATTTAATGTATGAAATAATGTAGTTAATAAAACTTCCATAATCATGCTAACAGACTTTGAGAAAAATCGAGAAAAGCCTGATAAAATAATTCAACTGCATGTTGCATAGAGGCATATTTCCAGGTTTTTTATTATACAGTGTATTTACTTGGATGATTCTTAACCTCCCATCAAAGTCATATAAAGTTCTAGGACATCTTAAACATAGAGCACCGAGATTTTGTAACTAGTGAATTCAGGTGTAAAAAAAGGATATCTACTTTACTTCTAAAGTGAATTGATGCAGTTAAAATATTTACCTTTTCTGTGGACCAAGACATTCCTGACAGGAATGTCAACACGAGTGTGCACAACCCTCCAATTCCATGTAAACCAATGCGGTTGCTGCCTAAGACAGCCGAGACACACATAACCAGAATAAGGCATGCTCTCTTCCATGGAACACTTGCCTAGATGGAGAGAGACATTTAGAGGCTAACTGACATGAAATATTGAATATAAGATTTGCCCTTACCAATTGCTTATTCCTGACTCTTTAATACCATGGCTCAGAATATTACATTAAATATAAAAAACCCAAAGCCCATCTGTAGACAATGGGACATCCTTCCACAGAGAGGTCATATGGAAGGGATGAGTCAACCAGGGTGCAGTAAAGCACTGGTGAAACACACAATATTCCTCTGGCTCATCGAGGCGTCCTCATGTACCACTGTCATGACCCCAGTCCTGCCTTTCATTGTGGGCTAGACTGGAGCATGTACACAGGTACAGATAAGAGACAGAGCTCACAAAACACAGAAACCAGGAACAAGTAGTGATACCAGAAGAGTGGGGGAAAGTGGGGAGGGGGGGAGAAGGAACTGATCACAATGATCGACACAAAATTTGATAAATTTATCAAGATGTCATGAGCATGTGGAGGGGGAGGGGGGAAGAGGAGCTGGTACCAAAGGCTCAATAGAAAGTAAATGTCTAGAAAAAGAATAATGGCAACATATGTACAGATATGCTTCATACAATTGATGCACAGCTTTTTATAAGAATTTATTAGGGGTTCTTTCAATTCATATATACTATTTTAGTATATATTACATACTATATAATTAGCCAAGGAAACATTACTATAGCCTGGTAGAATTGACATGTCAGAATGGTTTTGACAGCAATGGGTTTGGGGTTTGATATGGTTTTGAATGGGATTGGATGTGGTGCATATCAAGCAATACATGTTCAATCCCATGCAATGAATGCACTTTCAACACATATGAGCAATAACTAAACTGAATTTTAAAATCAGTTCATGCTACTGAATCATTGTGCTCACTGTGTTGGTGTGATATGCAAAACATTTTCATTCCTGGGAATGGAAATGTTTCAAGTTTATTCTGAAGAATGGTGACCCCATGTACTCATCTAATGTCATAACAATCCATGACATTTGTTGATACTAAAAAAGAAATCCTGACCACCTGCTACTGTGAAGGTGACAGCCAATAAAATCTATGGACCAATTCTAAATAAATAGTTTCCTTTATGTCTTAAATCTTTGTGACAGATTTGCTATCAAGTAACAAAATTTACAATTATTTTCATCTTGTGTTACAATTCTGTGTTATGATTAAGTTTTGTTGACTAGTTACAATACCTTCATTATAAATAAAAATGTGACTTATAACCAGCATTTCCATATAGCATAGTCAGTGAAATATTTAAAAAATATTTCTAAATATGTGTCTAGGTTACAAGGACTGTTATAGGGAAATGATAATGGAAGTTATGGAAATACAGAAGTAATCTCAAATCCTATAGGTAGAAAGGGTTAAATATGAGCGATGTCTTCCTTCAAGGGTTGTGAGAGTCCATGTGATCTGCTGGAAAAAGATTAGACTAGACTGCTTGCTCCCATAAAGAACTGTAGTCCCAGAAATGCCATATGGAGTAACTATGAGTAAGAATCAACTCTGTGATGCATAGTATGATGATAGGGAAACCTAAGAAAATATCCAGAGATAACTGGGAGCTATTTCCCTCCAAAAGTTTGAGGATAAGTTTTCTGGGGCAAACAAGTAGGAATAATTGCCACGCGTCAACAGGTATCCTGGTGGAGAAGGAAGTAGCGTGGAGTGGAAAGGGTGTATTTTTAGTTAAGCACATTTTCCTGAAATTCTTCGTTTACTAAACCAGGAAGCAAAACTCAACCAGGGTCAATGAACTGGACCATTCACAATGTGAAGCATCAGCTTTAAGCAGAGTCACGGCTCCCTTTGGGTATGGCGTTCTTAAAATTAAACCTTATATTCCATGTACTTTCCCATTTGTACTATATGTACTTTCCCATGTATTTTCTACAGCTACAACTTACCATAGCTACTATACTTCTAAAACAGATTAATTTTTATTTACCTGGTCTTTACTTGGAAAATATCGAACAAAGATTCCCAAAAGAGCTCCTAGTATCACACCAACAAACACCTCCATCAAAGAAAGGAGGAGATGATGAAATACGTTACCTGTGAGGGCATAAAATAAGGAAAAGAATGTATAGAGAACGGTTCTTACAAACCCTGCACATCAGAAAACCATATCCTAGTGGCCCACGAAGCAGGCAAGACATTTCATAGTCCTCTCACTGCCCTCGAATTGATGCTGGCTCACAGTGACACTATGGGATAGGGGAGTACTGCCCAGGAGTTCCCAAGCTTCTAACTCCTTATGGGAGTAGACAGTCCCATAGTTCTCCCGTGAAGTGGCTGGTGGTTTTGAACCAGATCACAGCTGGACTCATAACCACCATGCCATCAGGAATTCCTCTATAGTACACATATTAAAATATTGAATGTTATGAGCTCATATGCACATATGAGAAAACACAAGCCAATCTGCTTGATATGTATATATCCTCAACTTATTCTGTAGACACATAAAACTCAGACATACCCATTGTCCAAATATGACAGAAAGCAGAAATAAGCAAGCCACACAGCCCTCTTCCATAGACAACCTAAACTCGCAGGGGAGATAGAACAGGTGGAGACTGCTAAGGGAACCACTTTGGAGCACAGGACATGATAGAAGAGCTCTGTCATAGTATCTTCTCTGATGACATTTGAGGCTTTATTGTGAAACAAAAGCATGGATTTTTTTAAATAAAAAAGAAACAGTTTATTTTCTTCATTACTGTATACTTTTTTTTCCTGATAGAGCATGACTTTTTAAAAAGAATGATTTAGGGCTGAGCCCCAGTGGCATAGTGGTTGTGCGCGGGACTGTGGCCCACTGGGATGGAGGTTCAATTCCAGCAGCGGCTCCACAGGAGCAAAGGCTGGGCTTCCTACTCCCACCACCAGAGGGCAGTGATGCCCCCCTCCAAAATAAAGATAAAAAGAACAATTTAACAACCACCACTGCAAAGATACTTATTCTAATGTCAATTATCGTTACAGTTCATGGTTAGTCCATTTGGGTTTCAATGCATTTTTGTACATTTGTAAGTCATTATAGTAAGTAACTAGGATCCCTAGTGGTGCAGCGGTTAAGCACTCTACTGCCTACCACATGTTGCTGGTTCTAATTCACTCAGCAGTTTTGTGAGTGAAAAACCTGAACACTTAGTCCTGTAGAGGTTCAGCCCTAAGCACAAAGTTGAGATGAAATCACTATGGGAGCAGATAGCGTCTTTTCCCAGTAGAGTTGCAGATGGGTTTGCACCTCCTTTCTTGGGGTTAGCAGCCTGCCAGTTGCCTCATCTAGCTCCATAATCTTACAAGTCTTTTCTACTCAGTCACTTAAAGTCTCTGTGCTGGGAGTTAATAGAGACTCAAAGGCACTTAGCAGCATGTGACTGAGTTATAAAAGAAAATTCAGTTATGTTAGTGTCTTAGCAAGCTATTTCATTAAACATTTAAATAAGAGAAATAAATTAATCCAGTATTTATAGGATTTTTAATATGCTAAAGATAAGATTTCATTAATTGGAGAGAGATGCAGCAGTCCACCACAGAATTGGAATTGCTGACTAACTACCTGCCTGAAAATAAACTCAGATTTCTATCATATTTCAAAGTACAGACATATGAAATAGCCATTATATAAAACAAAACATTAAAAGCCCATAAAAATGTTAAGGACCCCAAATGGAGAGTGAGCATGATAGTGGGACAAGAGGGAAGCAAATGGAAATAGAGGAAGGAACTGGGGGATAATGAACATTTATAGAGGTTCAAATACAGGTATGTACATAGGGGCATATATTTATAAGTGAGGATGGGGAAAGAGATTAATGTGTATACTTATAGGGTTAGTAGTAAGACAACAGATGGGCATTGGACCTACACTTAAGTATCTTCTCGGTTCAAGAACACTTTGTTCTATTAAATTGGCATTCCAAGATGCTCACATTTCCGACATGATCACTGAAGACAAATATGTGCATAAGCAAAGGTGGTGAAGAAGCTGATGGTGCCCGGCTATCAAAAGATGGAGCATCTGGGGACTTAAAGGCTTGAAAGTAAACAAGCAGCCATCTAGCTCAGAAGCAACAAAGCCCACATGGAAGAAGCACACTAGCATGTGGAATCATGAGGTGTCAAAGGGATGAGATATCAGGCTTCAAGAACTCAAAAGTACATTTTTGCATGCTCTTTTTCCTGATATGACCCCTGAGGACAAATGTATGCATAAGCAAATGTGGTGAAGAAAGCTGATGGTGCCCGGCTACCAAAAGATATAGCATCTGGGGACTTAAAGGCTTGAGTAAACAAGCGGCCATTCAGCTCAGAAGCAGTAAAGCCCACACAGAAGAAGCACACCAGCCTGTGTGATCATGAGGTGGTGAAGGGATTTGGTGTCAGGCATCAATGAGCTAAAATTATATTATTATTAACGAGGGGGAGTACAGATTGGGTCCAAAGCCCATCAATAGGTAATGTGACATCCTTTTGCAGAGGGGTTACAAGGAGGAGATGCGCCAGTTAAGATACAGGGTAGGAGCTATGAAATATGCAACCTTCCTCTAGTTCCCATGCTGCCTCCCACACACTATCATGACCCCAATTCTACCACATAAATCCAGCTAGACCAGGAGATGTACAGTGAAGTTGGAAACATGGGAAACTTAGGATAGATGATCCATCAAGACTAGTAATAGGAATGGTAATACCAGGAGGGTGGAGGGATGGAGGAATAGAAAGGGAGAACCAACTTCAGGGATCTACACGTACATAGCCTCCTCTCTGGGGCACGGACAACAGGAAAGTGAGTGTTGGGACATATTGTACAGTGTACAGGATGAAAAAATAATTTGTAAATTACTAAGGGTTCAAGGGGAAGGGGGGGGAGGAAGGGTAATATAGGGAGTTGATAATGGGGGCCTGGAGGGAGGGAGAATGTTTTGAGAGTGATGATAGCAATGGGTGTGTAAAAGTGGCCTGCATACAACTGATGTTGTTAGGGATTGTGATGGGAGTTGTATGGGCCCCCTAATAAAATGACTCACTTAAAAAAAAGGGGGGAGAGGGGAAAGGGGAGGGTTTTTTTTTTTTTTTAAAGAGGAGCTTGTACCAAGGGCTCAAGTGGAAAATGTTGGGAAATGTATGTGGTAACATAGTGCAAATGTGCTTGATACAAATGATATACTGAATGTTGTAGTAGCTGTAAGAGCCCCCAATAAAATTTAAAAAAAATTTTAAGGACCATTGGTAGATAGTCATGAGATTGGAAAGAATTATCTAAGCACGTATTTTCTTGTTTTTCTCTCACGTCCTTTGAAGTGACCAGATTTTAACATTGGTAAAGTGGGACACCATTGCAGGAGGGTGGGGTGGCGAGAAAGGCAGAGGGGATTGTAGAGGGGATATATTCCCTTCCCGTTCTCCCGTAGTTCCCTAGCTTGTCATTCATTCTTTCCAAAAATTGGAACTTTTTAAAAACACTTTGGGGCACACAACAAATTGTTTAAAATTGAGACTGTCCCGCCCAAAGCAGGACATCTGGTCACTTTACGAGGCTCTTGTAACAAGATTTGCTTTCTTGTAAAAAGAGCTCTAATGGCACAGAGCAGGGACTGAATTGCTAACCAAAAGATCGGTGGTTCAAACGAACCAGCTGCTCTTCAGGAGAAAGATGTGGCAAGAAAGAGCTAGCTAGCTAGCTAGATGATAGATAGATAGATAGATAGATAGATAGATAGATAGATAGATAGATAGACAGATATATAGGTAGATAGATAGATAGAGGTGGTAATTGGCAGTCTTGGAAGCCTTGTAGGACAGCTCTAATTTGTGGGCTGGACATGGCTTTATAGCGGCCGAGGTCAGACGGAATGTACAATGCTGCCTACCACTACCAAAAAGTCTATTGTTCTCTGAGTTCTATGGAGCTAGATGAGGGGGTCTTTAAAAATTCATGGAAAAATGGAGTTAAATCATGACATTTTTCTATTAAAATTTTGATACCCTCTCATGGATTTAGGTTGCCTTTAACAAAGAGAGCTTCCAGTTAGTTTCTCACAAGGATGGCCAAAAAGGATTGTTTCAAAAATAGCTCTTAGAAATATTGGTAGTACTAATGACAGTGCAGCTAAGTTTTTTTGAATGAAAGCTATAAAATTAGAAAACAATAGGAGAATGCAGTGATAACTATTAACTGAAACACGTGGTTAGTAAAAAAATTATATTTTTCAAATAGTGCTTTCTTTCCCCCCTTTACTTTCCCCCCTTTGTTTATTTCCCCCCCTTAATGTAAATTAAGACATTAAAACCAGAAACCATAGTCAAAGCACTAAAGAAGGGATATCAAGGATATGGTGGTAATTGTACTGTTTCATTTACCAGAGGTGAAGACAATGCTCATGCATGCATTGAATCCAGTGATGGCCAAGATGTCATCCAGACTGCTGGCAGCTATCAGTAAGGTTGGGATGCCTTTCTCAATACCGTATCCATTATCTTGCAAAAGCAGCATGGAAGGGACAACAACAGCGGGAGAGACAGCACCGACTACAAAACTGAAAGAAAGGCGAATCATGAAATAAAAGCCTTCCTTTTATGCAAAAAAAGGCAACTTATAGTAAACTTTATTAGAAATAGAATAGCGCCTACAATAACTTCAAACACAAAACTTCTGCCTGTGAGATCATCCCACTTAATGAACGGTACAATTTCCCACGTGTTCTTTAGTGCTGGTTGCAATCTTAAAGAACTATGCATCACATTTGGGCTGAGCACAAAGGCAGCTTCTCCTTCAATCCCTAATGCCACCAAAAGGGAGATGTAAGAAATAATAGGGACATCTGTAACCTGGCTTAAACGCCAATGCAGCACTCACACGGACAAGCAGCCACATGTATGCGAGCTCAACTGCTATGGAAAGGATTGTTGGTTTGAGTCCACCCCCAAGTCCCCCACCCCCGCTCTACAAGAGAAAGATGCACTGATGTGTTTCTGGAAAGGTATAAAACCTTCGAAACCCTATGAGGGACTTTCACTATGTCCAATGGATCACTAGGAATCGAAAACCTATTTGATGGCACAAGTTTTGTTTTGATAAGCCAACCATTCCATTCATAACTACCTATCGATGCACATGTACATTAGGACCTACCTACAAGAATGCTCATAAAAGCCTTATTGTTAATGAGCCTCAATGGAAAAAATTCTAATACCTACTGATGATATAAAAGATGAGTAAAATATGGTATATTTATAAAATGTACCCTATATCTATAGCATATTTACACAAATACATAAATTAAATATATGCATATCTATACACTGGTATGCTATTCAACAAAAAATGGAAAACTACATTGACCACACAACACTGGGTGAATCTTAAATATAATATGAGGTAAAAGAAAAATAAGTACACAAGTGCCTAGATACACAAAATAATATATACTGTATGACTACTCATAGACTATATATTGAAAGTTCAGTTAGTGGTTATTGTAGCAGAGAAGGGAGGCAGAATGGTGACTAGGAGAGAACACAAAGGCACTCTGAGTTTGCTGGAAATATTAGATTTCTTTATCTGGGTAGTATCTGCATAAGAATACATTTTTTGATGCACCAATGACTTGTATATTCATTTATTTTATACTTTTTAATATGTGAATTTTACTTTAATAAAGAAGTTAAAATTTGAATGGTGAAGAAATTCAGTGCAAATAGCAACACAAAGCAAAACAGAGGATAATGCTATTATCTGACAAAGAATAATTATGGTAGATGAAACATTTAAATGATTTGATTTAAAAATTCACCATTTGATTTAAAATTTCACTAGTATGATATAATACTATTTGATTTAAAACACTAATATGATATAATAAACATGGACTTTTTGATCTAATAACTTAGCTTTGAGATATACATAGCAAATGATAAAAATTTATACAGGTGTCAAGGAATTAGAAGAGATGGATCAATAACTTTAAATAAGCACAATAAACATTCTGAAAAAATGGTGTGAAGGTGGTACCTGGTTGCCTCTCACTTCATCAGGGGGAGAAAGAATTGCTGTTATCAGTATTAGTCTGTGGGTGAGTTCTAAGAAGTGGAGGGCAGACATGCCTTTACCCGCCAACCTTTTTACCAATTCTGGTAACAACCCTTTTGTCTAGGACACTATTTCTCTGCTAGGTCTGACAGTTGGTATTCATATCCACACAGAACTCAGAGACAATATTCATAATTAGGAGGTCTATTAGAAATCAAACAGGTAACAATTCAGGATCTGAAATGCTCATCACACACTCACTCAGAAGACCCTCCTCTTGGCAATACCCCCTGGCAGGTCCTTGATTTTTAAGCTCTGCTTCGGTGAGTAGGAGCAAAAACTCTGGTGACGCATGCTCATTCCACCACAAACCTCAGTCCCTTTGCACTAATCTCTAGCAGCTTCATGTGTTGGCAAACCTCACTGCCCCAACCTCAATAAAGGGTCTAGACTGGCAACCCATTCTACCAGTAAGCCTCCTGCCAATGCCAGAAGACACTCCGTTTTCTCACTGTAAGGTCTCTCTGCAAGTCAGCGTTAACTCAATGGCAGTGAGTTTGAGTTTTGAGTGTGATGAGTCTGAGAGGCATTGATGAAGCACTGAGGCACTCACTCACCAGGAAATTTGGAAGACAGATGCTTGGCCAACTGACTGGCAGAGATTCAGATTTGTACCCATTCCAAAGAAATGTGCCCCAACAGGAATGCTCAAATCATAGGGCACTATCATTGAAATTGCCTTCAGGTAAAATTTTGCTGAAGATCATCCATCAATCGTTGTAGCAGTACATTGACAGGGAGTTGCCACAAGTTCAGGCTGGACTCAGAAGAGGATTTAAAAACAAGGGATATCATTCCTGATCGCAGAGGAATCTTGGCTCAAAGTAGAGAATACCATAAAGATGTTTACCTCTGTTTCATTGACTATATGAAAAGGCATTAAAATCTGTGGACTATAACAAATTATGCATGTCCTTCAGAAGAATGGGAATTCCAGAAGACTTCATTGCGCTCATGTAGAACATGTGGATCAAGAAGCAGGTGTGTCAACAGATCGAAGGAATATTGCATGGCTCACAATCAGGAAAGGTGAGATTTGTGGCTATATTCTCTCATACTTTTTAATTTCATATGCTGAGTAAGTACTCAGTGTAGTTGGAGTATATGAAGACGAAGGTGACATTAGGATCAAAGGAAGGCTGACTGACAACTGTGTTACGCAGATGACACAGCTTGCTGAAAGTGAGGAGGACTTGAAGCCCTTGCTGATGGAGATGGGGGAATATGCCCTTCAGTATGGATTACAACTCAATGGAAAGAAGACCCACATTCTCACAACTGGACCGATAAATAACATCGTGATAAATGGAGAAAAGACTGAAGTTGTCAAGGGTTTAGTCTTCCTTGAATCTACAATCAATGCTCGATCAAGTTAGCAAATAAAGCATTGTATAGGGAAAATAGGCTTCAGGGGACCCCTGAAGTATTGAAAAGGAAGGATATTCTTTTAAGGACTCAGGTGCTCCAGACACAAGGCATGATATTTTTAATTGCCTTCTATGTATGTGACTGTTGCACATTGAATAAGGAAGACTGAAGAAAAGCCAATGCATTTGAATCCTGATGTGGATGAAGAATATTGAAGGCAGGGCTGCCAAAAAGTACAAATTGGATATTGGGCTGCCAAAAGTACAAAGAAAATGGTTTGGGAAGAAGTACAGTCAAAATGCCCCTGAGAGGCAAGGCAGTGGAACTTGCTCTCACACCCTTGGGCCAGGATATCCGGAGAGTCCCTGGAGAAGGAGATCATGCTTCGTGAAATGGAGAGGCAGCGGCAAACAGAAAGACCCTTGAGAAGATGAATTGACCCATTGTAACAATGGGCTCCCACACGAAAGCAATCCTGAAGGTGGGGAAAGGCTGGGCAAGGATTTGTTCTGTTTCACGTTGGCCATTGTGAGTTCAAGTGGATTGAGAACAGTAAACAATACAGTACTATTTAAGAATAGCAAAGGTAGGGTAAGTCCTAAAAGCTTGCAGAGTAATGTTATATACAAAAGAACAAGCATTAGCTATTTTTAAATCATCTTTATTTAAAATTTTAGAAAATAGCTGAGCCCTCATGGCGCAGTGGTTGTGTGCGAGACTGTGGCCCACAGGGTTGACAGTTCAAATCCAGCAGTAGCTCTCTAGGACCATGGTTGGGCTTCCTACTCCCACCAGGGCAGTGACATAAATTTTTTTTTTTTAGAAAATAATGGATAAAGCATTTTAAAATTCCTATTTAGGGATGAACCCTGGTGGTGTAGTGGTTGTGTGCGGACTGCGGCCCACAGGGTTGACGGTTCAAACGCAGCAGCAGCTCTCCAGGAGCAAGGCTGAGCTTCCTACTTCCACCAGGGCAGCGATCACACACACAAAGTTCCTATTTATTGACGAGGTAGTAAAATTACATTTCAAGAATTAGATTTTTGTCAGAAAGGCTGTTATAGTCCTAAGATGCTGATTGAAAATAACTTTAAACCTTGTTTTTGAATCAGTAATGTTGCCATTCAAATGTAAGGACTTGATTAAAATATTCTCAAGTATTCTATTCCTCTGCCCATTATCCTGGTATTTTTTCTCTGAGGGGGGATTATTCTGCTGTCTTTGCTACCCATCCCTCCTTCCCTGCCTTCCTCCCCTTTCCTTCCCCTAGCCTCCTGGAATCATTGCTCTCATTTCTGTTTCTGAGGGGGGGGGGTTATCTTTCCTGAATTCTGTATATTAAAAGCTCTCATCTGTATCACTGTCTGCACACCATTCTAGTGGGAATTGTGAGACTGAACTGAGATCATAATAATGGAGGGAAGAAGGATTAGAACTTTCCATGGTCACACATGCTGGTGTCCTTCTTCCATGTGGGCTTTGTTGCTTCCCTGCTAGATGGTGTGGCCTTACTTCTTCCAATACAGATCAGTCTGTCCTTTTTGCAGTCCATGGCACTTTCAAAATTCTTCTCCAGCACCACGATTCAAATGCATTGATTCTTCTACAGTCTTCCTTATTCAATGTCCAATTTCCACATGGATATGATGTAATGGAGAGTACCATGGCTTGGATCATACTCATCTTAGAGAAATATCCTTGCCCTTGAATACCGTAAAAGAGGTCTTGTGCATGACATTTACATATGCAACTTGTCTTTTGATCTCCTGACTGTTGCTTCCATGAGCATTGATTGTGGGTCTCATAAGTCAACCTCCTTGACACAACTTCAATCCTTTGTCCATTTATCATGTTACCTTTTGGTCCAGTTGTGAGTAGTTTGGTCTTCCTTACTTTGAGTTGTAATCCATATGGAAAGCTACAATACTTGATATTCATCAGCAAGTGCTTCCATTCCCCCTCACTTTTAGCTAGCAAGGTTGTGTCTTCTGCATATTGCAGGTTGTTCATAAATCATCCTCCAATCCTGATGTCACACTTTTCTCCACATAATCCAGCTTCTCTGATGCTTTGTTCAGCATGTAGATTGAATAAGTATGAGGAGTGTATATACAACCCTATCACACACACCTTTCCTGATTTTTGATAATTCTATTTTCCTCTTTGTACATCTGCCTCTTAATCCAAATACAAGTTCTGAATGAGTACAATGAAGTGTGTTCTGTAACCCCATTCTTCTCAATGTTATCAATGATTTCTTATGATCCACACAGTCAAATATCTTTGCATAGTCAGTGAAACACAAGGGAACATCTTTCTGGTATTCTCTGCTTTGAGCCAAGATCCATCTGGTAACAGCAATGATACCTCTTGTTACATGTCCTCTTCTGAATCCAGCCTGCATTTCTGGCAGCTCCTTGTCAGAAAATACTTAAATAAGAGTGAAAATAATCTCAAGAATTTCTGAGAGTGTATTCAAATAACTTGGGGCAAGGGTTAGACTTCTCTTTATTAAAAATGAAAGAAAAAAATGAACGAAAATGAAAATGAAAGCTAAGATCAAAGAAATGAAAATTGATATCCATTACTACCCTGCATTAAGATGCTATCCATACAAAGGGGCCTTGGAACAACATGATAAAGATATTACACTGGACAAAGATGGTATAATAAAGATGAGCTAAATTTCATTTTTTAACCCAAACATAGACTCCTAAGTAAGCATGGGAAAATAGAACCTATCAGCTTACTAAGACAATAAAAAAACAGAATAAGTAGGTGCAATCATATGCTTCCTCCCACCCACTATCATGATTCCAATTCTACCTCACTAATCCAACTGCAGATCAGATGCACCAGAGACGGTGGCATATCAATGATGGGACACAGCAAAGCATTCAGGTCGCGAGCAGACGCCCAGGCAAGGAAAGACCCAGACAGAACAAAGGAGCATTGCCAATACAATGTGCCTGTGGAGACACAGCCCTAGAGACTATGGCTGAGAGGCTGACATCAGGAGAGGGACTTGATTGCTGCCTGAGGAGAGTGGTTGCCTGGGTCCTAAAACGGGCTTGTCTTTACCTCTCAATAGCACCCATAAGCTCCTTTAATTGAGTGTACTGTCTGTGTGGCCATTGCAGTGAACGACCATTCCCATCACAGAAGTGGAGTGCCACGGGAAGAATCGTTGTCAGAACAGGTAAGGAAGGTTGGAAGGTAGAGGCTTATCTGATCCCTGTCTGAAGGCAATAGAGGAGGTCAGACATGGTCCCATGTCCTTTACTGCAATAGTTATAAACAGAACTTTGTCAATTGACCTACGTATCCCTCAAGATTCTGATTCAGTAGTTCAATTTCATACCTCAGTAGTTTTTATCATTGTGCTCTCTAAGTATATATGCTTCTATTATATATATGATATACATGCAACACATATATTTGTATATATAGCCAGAGCCATATCGATAAATGTATGTGGTCTTCTGTAAGATGCTTTTGACATATCTACCTATGTCTTTCTTCACAAATTATCTTTACTGTTGTGTCAGGATTCATAATTTGATTAAATGTTTGAAAGTCTTATTAAAATTATTTAAAATATATTTTAAAAGTCTTTTCCTCCATAACCCTAGCCAACAAAAGCAGAAGAGACAATAACAGAAGAGATAATAGAAAAGAAAGATATAGAAGTTTAATTATTTCAGGCAAGAATGTTCATATGAGAAGTAATTTGAGCATTCAGTGAAGTGGTCACATACAACAACATTAAAAATATAAAATATATTTTCTATAAACTTAAATAGAGATATAGTTAAATGCATTTTATGCAAATTTAAAATAAGTAAACTATACTTGAATATATTTTACATACATATAAATATATAAACATTTTAAAAAGGAAAAACCTCTGTTAAAAAGATATTAGAAAATAATAAAAACTGGAGCATATATAAACTGAGTCAAAAGAGAGAGAAATGATACTGTGTTAAATTTTTTTTATATATAATTTTGTTGGGGGCTCTTAGAGCTACTACAACATTCAGTACATCATTTGTATCAAGCACATTTGCACACATGCTGCCACATACATTTCCAAACATTTCCCACTTGAGCCCTTAGTACAAGCTCCTTAAAAAAAAAAGCTCCTCTTTCCCCACCCCCCATTTTTTTAATGAATCATTTTATTGGGGGCCCATACAACTCCCATCACAATCCATACCAATATCAATTGTATGCAGGCCACATTTACACACGCATTGCCATCATCACTCTCAAAACATCCTCCTATTAAATTTTATCCTAATTACATCTGCATTCATACACTTTCCAAAGCATTCAGCTTGATAGCCAGGGTATTCACATGTCTGAATAACAATCAGAGCAGATTTACCGGAGCTTAATCCAAGTGGGACCTGACAAAGAGATTTCGGACATTCACTGTCGTCCATAGCCTTGTGCAAAGTGGGTGCTCAGAATTTAAACTCTAGCACCCTTCCCTCTTCCATTCTTAGATTTCAAACCAAAATGACATACAGAGTAACATGATTCAAACAAACAAACAAGCAAACAACAAACCAGGAACCTATGCTATAATATCTTGCACATGCATGATTGGAATTTTAGAATTAAAGAGGAGAGAAAATCTTTTGGGAAATAATATCTAAAAATTTATCAAACTTTTTTTGGAACCCTAACCCTAACCTCAAGGGTAACCTTTATCAATTTTTGATTATGATCTTTGCAAGGTTTGCTTGAGAAATATATAAATATCAGAAGCAACTTCAAAAAGTTGTAGAAAAACTAAACTGGAGCAATGGAATTTTCTCACACTCTTTCATCTACGCATTTTACTTTTGAAGACGGTGAACCTTTCCAACAAGAATTCCGTGATCATCAATTTATCATCACATCAAATGGCACTTTGGTATCATTGAGGTACTTAAATTGCATTTAAAAAAATGTTTTTGTTTTTAAGCTTGGGGAACAAAATTAAGTCTGAAGAAGAAACATCAGTTCTGTGGAATTAATGCAGTAAAATTTCATAACAAGATTTGCATAGGACAGTTCTTGTTATCCTCAAAGACTGTCCTGGTGGAAAAAGCTCTTCCATGCTATTTTTCTGGTCTTTTTTCTCATAAAAGCAGTTTTCAATTTTCTTAAAACTTCTTCATAGTAAGGCCCTACCCTGTGTCTTTAGTAAAATCAATCAAGATAACACAGTTCCCATGATCTTATTTTTCCAAAAGTTGATTCTTTCAAAGCTTGTTTTTTTTTAGAAAAATCATTTTATTGGGGGTGCACACCCAATAAATCATCTAATCATTTATATACATGCATATTTTGTGTCAGTATTACATCATCTTTTTTGAGGGGGGCTCATGCAACTCTTAGCACAATCCATCCATCCATCCATCCATCCATTCACCCATTGTGTCAAGCACATTTGTACATTTGTTGCCATTATCGTTCTCAAAACATCTGCTTCCTACTTGAGCCCTTGGTATCAGTTCCTCATTTTCCCCCTCCCTTCCCATTCCCACCTCCCTCCTGACTCCTTGGTAATTTATAAATTATTGTTACTTTGTCATATCTTATACTGTCAGACGTCTCTCTTTACCCACTTTCCTGTTGTCCGTCCCCTAGGGAGAAGGTTATATGCAGATCCTTGTAATCTGTTCCCCTTTTCCTCCAACTTCCCTCCACCCTATTAGTATTGCCACTCTCACCACTGGTCCCGAAGGAATCATCTCTTCTGGATTCCCTGTGTATCCAGTTTCTATCTGTACCAATGTACATCCTCTGGTCTAGCTGGATTTAGAAGGTAGAATTGGGATCATGATAGTGGGGGGAGGGGTAGGAAACATTTAGAAAATAGAGGAAAGTTGCATGTGTCTTTGTTGCTACACTGCACCCTGACTGACTTGTCTCCTCCCATGACCCCCTGTAAGGGGATGTCCTGTTGCCTACAGATGGGTCTCAGCTCCCTACTCCGCATTCCCCCTCATTCATAATATTTGATTTTTTTGTTCTTTTATGCCTGATACCTGATCCCTTCGACACCTCATGATCACGCAAGTTGGTGTGCCTCTTCCATGTGGGCTTTGTTGCTTCTGAGCGAGATAGTCGCTTGATTACCTTCAAGCCTTTAAGACTCCAGATGCTATATCTTTTGATAGCTGGACACCATCAGTTTTCTTCACCACATTTGCTTATGCACCTGCTTTGTCTTCAGCAATTGTGTTGGGAAGGTGAGCATCATGGAATGTCAATTTAATAGAACAAAGTACTCTTGCATTGAGGAAGTACTTGAGTGGAGGTTCAGTGTCCATCTGCTGTTACCTTAATACTAAACCTCTAAATATATGAACATAGATTTATTTCCCCATCTTCATATATATATATTTACATATGTATATGCCTTTATTTAGACCTCTGCACATGTCTTTTGCTTCCTATTTCTTTCTTCTATTTCCTTTTACTTTCCTTTTGTCCCACAATCATGCTTCATTTAGGTTTCAGTAATTCTGCTCAGGTACCTTGCCCTTGATCATCAAAGTTTGTCTTAAATAAGACAATAAGTTAAAAAAAACCCTCACAGAACACTTTAAAAATATGTAATTTGTGGCTGAGCCCTGGTGGCATAAGTGATTGAGTGCTGGACTGCGGCCTGCAGGCTTGATGGTTCAAATCTAGCCGCGGCTCTTAGGAGCAGCACCGGGTAGCTCCCACGACCACCAGATGCCCCCAAATGAAAAAAAAAAAGTAATTATTTTTGTTTTTTTGGGCATCACTGCCCTCTGGTGGTGGGAAAAACATATGTAATTTGAGTCTCTCAATGATGCTCAAACTGCCATTTTGTCATGGTTAAATAAACAAAGGCAAAAAAAATCATTTGGGGAAGAGACTGCAAACACTGCCTTCAGAAGTGTACAGAAATAGATGGATGATATGTGGAGAAATAATAGCTTCACATTCGTGAACCAAACCCATCATCATCCAGTCAGTGTTGACTCTTCGTGACCCCCCTTTGGGTTTCCAACACTGTAACTGTTTACAAAAGCAGAAAGTCCATTGCTTTCCCCTGCAGAGCTGCTGGAGGTTTTACACTGGGCAGTATGAGAACCACAGTCCAAATGCTTAATCGCTGCACCATAAGGACTCTTTCACATCTTGATAGTTTTGTTTCCTAAAGGTTTTTGTGATTGCTTTGCAATCCTTTTTACTTAACCTTCTGTGTGTGTGTGTGTGTGTGTGTGTGTGTAAGTATATGAGAAAAAGGCCTTTAGATTGGTTAAAACCAAATAAGGAATTCTTATCATATGGAAAATAGGGAATAAACCAAAGAAGTAAATTGTCTTGGTACTGTACGTTATGGATTGTATGTGCATGTGAAGATGTGGTACACTGGGAGTATGCTTTGTTTCTAATCTATTTTAAGGGCTTCCATCACTGTGAAAGGAATTTGAATGATATATGTATATATATATACTAAACAGTTCAATATTTTTAAACTGAACAGCTTCAATGGAATATTTTCAGATAAGAAAGACTTACCCTAATAAAAATGCCCATTTCCAGGGAAACTTCATAATGAAGTGGGAAAAAATAGCAGCTGAACATGCCTCTATAAGGCACGGGCCCATAGACAACCTTACACATACATTTTTCAATTGCCTCAAAGCCTGAAAGGTAAAAAGTCACATCTAGATAAATTCACCGTGACTCACAAGAAATTTATAAACAATATTTCTAGCCTAAAGAACCACTTCTTACCAAACATTTTGTTACTTATGTTTATATTGATACTGAAATATATCATTAACATTTTTTTTCACAAACAGTATTTCATTCACCAGTTGTTCTTTTGGACTTCTATCTCTATAATATCCCATTTCATATATTATCATAGATCAGGTTACCAAAAAAATCTCATTTATGAAACATTATTGAATTGATTGTTGAATATAAAATTATGATCTACTCTGAATGCCTTCACCTAATTTAAAATGAAAGGTCAAATAAACCAACATTTTAGTTAATGTATTTTGATTACTTGAAATAATCTATTTATTTGTGAGCAAAATAATTATTTGTACATTTAATCTTCCTAGCTACTAGAATAGTGACAGTATCTTATTTGTGTTAGTTAACTTACTTCTATTAGTTAACTTTTAGAGATAAATTATGTGAGTAATTATAAACAGAAAATATCAGAATGTCAAAAAAGAAAATAACTTTAAAAACTAAAATTAGGGTCTGAGCCCCAGTGGCGTAGTGGTTGTGCGCAGGACTGCGGCCCACTGGGACGGAGGTTCAATTCCAGCAGTGGGGCTGGGCCTCCTACTCCCACCACCGGAGAGCAGTGATGCCCAAAAAACAAACAAAACAAAACAAAACAAATAAATAAAAACTAAAATGAGTGAAAAGAGGTAACTGCAAAAATATATCTCACAGATCTAGATTTTCGAAATGGAAATATAATAAATTGTCGTTGGCTATAATTGTTTATGCTTTTATTTTATTTTTTATTTTATGTTATTATTTGCATTAAACCTTTATATTTACCATATTCATCTAAGTAGCTTTTATATTCATACAGTCATCTTTTTAAAGTCTCAATTGATTAGTCATTCCAGATAGAAGAATTTTAAGGAACATTTAAAAATATTGCATTTTAAATTATGCAAAAATAATAAGCAATGTAAATCTGTCGATAAAAATTCATGAAACAAAATATTTTTGAGGTTCTTATTCTCCCTAAAGAAAAAAAACTTTTCAGGATAACCTTTTCTTTTGCTAATTGGAAGGTAAATGATACTCCATATAAGAGCCACTAATTTGCAAATAATTCAGGTATTCCATGGGTAATAATTATAGCTAAGCAAATAATTAAAGATTATTTCAGAGACCTTATATCCCAGTGATTTCTCTTAATGTTAGTAATAATGGTGATCATAAGTAGAAATTAAGATGTTAATATCCCTAAAATATTTGTTAATAAAGTAATCTTAGTTTATTACAGATGTCACTGAAGCAAATATGACAAAAATTCTGACTCATCTTTTTTCCCACTATACTCTATATTGAAAACAACTTGATTCGAATTATACTTGAAAATCTACCTGTGGGTCCAGTCCAAGCCCAGCTCGTATTAGGATGATGGTAAGGGCAGTGTTTCTTAAATTTGAAGACCATGTGCTATTAATAGTGATATATTGATTTACGAATGGAATATTCCTGAGGGTAAAACCAGCCAGTAACATCCCTTAAAGCAAAGCAATACAAAACAGCAAAACATGTTAGATTCAGTTACTTTTTTTAAAGAGGGAAAGCAAGTAAATATTTAGAGTTTCTCTTCAAACATACTGTCAATTATCACTTCTTGAAGGGTAGATTACAAATAAGTAGGGGATGCAGCATCAATAAAGGCATAGAGATAAGAAAATGATAAATTCAAATGAGATAAAAAAATAAATTCAAGCTGAGCCCCGGTGGCGTAGTGGTTGTGCGTGGGACTGCGGCCCACTGGGATGGAGGTTCAATTCCGGCTCCCAGGAGCAAAAGGCTGGGCCTCCTACGCCCACCACCTGAGGGCAGTGATGCCTAAAATAAATAAATAAAAATAAATTCAATACTGTTGGAATTTAAAGAGAAAGAGCAAGGATGAGAATGGGAAAAATAAGTGGGAAGAGGCCAGATAATGAAAAGGTTTCCCCGCCCCCTCTCCTTTGGCACAGAAAGATGCCATGGAACAGTTTTATGAAGGAAATTACTCTGAGCACTTTGAATTTTAAATGTGATGATATTGGTGAATTGGGTAAGGAAAGAGGTGAACACAGGAACCAATTAGAAGGCTATGCCAAAGTACATGCACATTTGGAAACAGGGTAGCGGGACAGAGGTGGAAGATTTAGAGAGGAAGAAAAAGATTCAATGGCAATTTAGGAAGTGCTGCAAAAGTTTATGGTCTTAGAAGAGTTAGAGACAAGATGGAATGGTAGTACTTAGAAAATATAAGACACATCTGATATCAGTTCTTTCATTAATGTTTTTTTATTTTTGCTAGAGAGTTATAGCTGAATGGGAAAAGAAGAAATAGAGTATAGTAGTGTTAGATAGATAATGCATCTCTTATTATA